>JAVJIF010016683.1:0-90271 GCA_038442645.1 Agave tequilana
CAGTATGGCCCCAATAACACTTGCCTTCTTCTGCTATAAGATCTGCCCCTTTTGTGTTTCAATTCTCAAGCATCAGCCTCTGCAAATATATCGAGAAGAGCCAGTGCCTGAAAGAAGACAATATCGTATGTGCACACAAGTCAACACATTGGATCAAAGATACTCGAAGAATAACAGTATCAGGTTCGAGTTCGATCTAGTTCTGTACCTCGGGGACACTGAGCTCCAGCCGGAACTTTGGGCCATCGTAGTGGTGAAGGATGGGGCGGAACGAGTCCCCTCCTCCAGCGGTTCACAGATCTTCCTCAGCAGCACTCTCACCTAATGAACATGACGTAACGTTAAATGGCAACCACATCAGACGCAAACAAGCAACCGATTAGCAATAAATGATTCTTAATCTCATCTCTTGAGAACAGGTCTTGTAGTTATGTGGCAAATCCTTTTCAAATAAATTGAATACAAAGATGACTTTCACCGCCCCGCCAACAGGGTTGGTGGTTGTCAAGACAAAGCTACCATCCAACAACCATATTAATTTAGAGGTGATTAGTTATAGGCAGATGCACATTAGTATTAATCTCTATCTCTAATGGAAGCCAACTCAACCTACTCCACGACTAAATTGCAAGGTTTAATATGTGAAAGAGGACAAAATACGGTAATATGTTTATCCCCATTAGCTAATCCTCAGCTGCAGCATGGATAGCACGAGAGAACTGTTCCAGGAATTTTTCCATCTTCAACAGGTCACATACCACATGTGACAATGAGTTGATGCATTTTGCATCGATGCACCTAGAGGACGGCATCAGGAGCCCATAGAAGGTAAAGGGTGTTCGTCTAAAGAACCCATATAACACAAGGGTTTTGTACAATTCCCCCTTATTAATATGCCATAACTATAAGTACAGTTAGAGAATAAACCCTTGAGCTTAAACAAGTATAAGACTAATGACTATCTGTTATTGAAATTTATTAGGAGAATTTGTCAAATGGCAGAATTCAGTCACATCCCAAGTTTGTATGGTTGATCAAAGAGCATGATGGAAAGCCAACTATCCCATGCCTACTTGTAGAAAGAAATTTATACTAAACCCATGCACAGTTGTAAAAAGAAATTAGGTAATCCCAGGTTGGAGACAATTGGGACACATTCACCCAAGGACTATTTCAAAACTTTCTTTGCCACCAAGACTTAGGCCTAAGTTGCCTAAGCAAAGAAATATGCTGCTTCACTAACTTCATATGGTTCAAGGGATTCGATTACAATGTTCTCTCTTTCAAGCAGACTTTTTCCTTGTTGCCTAAAATCAGGTCTAACATATTACCTAACATAGATCAAGAAAAATAAAAGACGATACAAGTTCAGAATTCCCAACACTCAAGATAGAGCAGTTGGTGAACAATATGCTTGAATTGAGGACAATAAAATTATGATGAAAGAGGAAGTCAAGAAAGACAAAGATGGCAAGTGATGTTAAAAACCATATAGTATTCATGTAATTACGCATGGAGAAGTTCACATTTGAGGGAAACTAACATTAAGATTAAACGATAACATCTATGGCTAAATAACTCAGTCAATAAAACAATTAGGAGAACAATTTGACAATAAATAAACACTCATGTTGCTCAAAGCTGTAAAATTTCCAGAGAGTATTATCAGTGTGATCAGTACCTGTGCCGGGAAAGAGACTCTCCATGGGATTTCTTGTCCTCCCATGCTGTTGGATCATGTTTGTCCCACCAAACTTGCAGCCTGCTCATCAAAATTTCAAACAAACTTCACTTAGACACAGCCATAAATCAAGATTAAAAAAAAATCAAAAAGCTGAATAGAGATCTGATTAGATGCTAGAATTCAGTGTGATACCTCAAAGATGCCGTGGAGCTGATGGGTTGAGTAATTGTAGAGAAACAGAGGCAGCCCTGGTGTTATTGCCCGGACGGAATCCCTGTATCTTGGTGGCAGACCTGATCCAAACAAAAACTAAAACATAATCAGAGTTGAATTTGATTTCAGGAAATCCAACAGAAGAAAAAATTAATTTTACAACGAAAATATACAATGATTAGAGAATTTATCGGATTAGCTCATTAACAACTAACATCTGATGATTCTAGCAGAAAATTCATGTATAAAGATCAAAATTTTAACCCAAAAACACTCTTATCTAAAATTTGATGCATCATCTGAGAAACTGCTCACGAAGATAAATCAAATAAAAAAAACAACAGCTACAATAACAGAATATTCTGATGCTTTTTTTTCCTTCAAAAAATACGACAAGTGTCCAATACATGATACATCAAAAGAGTATCGTTTTCATTTGATTAAGAATATCAGTATAAAAATAAATTATGTCAAGCGATGTTCTTTCAGGAATAAAAGCAAGCATCTGTTGTGCACTCACAAAGCAAAACATGATTCACAAATCCAAAAACAAACCCAAATCGTTATGAGACCAAAACTCTCCCCTATATCCCCAATCTAATTAAGCAGAAGACCAATCATCATAAATACTTAATCAAGAGAAAATTATATGAAAATAAAAGAGGGTCAAGAAGATACCAAAAAGCTGCCTTTTGAGGTTCTCCTGCATAGTATCGTTGTTGCAGACGAATATGTAGCCCCCGACCGCCTCATTCCTCGGCAGCGCCTCCGACGGCGGCAGCGTCTTGAATCGCTTGTCCACCGATCCATTATTGTTGTTGTTATTGCTGTTATTGTTATTTGTTGTTAGTACTCTTCTTCTTCCCGCTGCTGTGATCGTTGTTGTTGTTCTTCTATTATTCACATGCCCCGCGTTCATCGAGGGCTTGGACACCGCCTTGTTGAAGTAATTCTTCATCATCTGTCCATTACTATTGAAATTGTTGTTGTTGTTGTTGTTGCTGTTGAAGCTATTGATGTAATTCCCAAAGTTGCCGCCTTTGCCACTGTCGTTAGTACTGAGATTGTTGCTGTTGCTGCTGGTGTTGTTGTTGTTGTTGTTGAAATTGTTGTTGAAGCCAAAGGGCATCATCTTCTGTGTAGTGGTACCCAGCCCAAATCCCCCCATCTTCCACCCGTTGTCCGACGTGGCGGCGGCCGGAGGAGGAGAAGGAGAAGCGTTGACGTTGGGGTCGGTACTGCTCCAGATGCTGTCGCCGATGGAGAGGTTAGCGAGACTGGCGGTGTGGAGGCGGAGCTGGTCGCTGAACTGCCAGAACTCCCTGCTGTTGCTGTTCTCCATTGCTCCTTTTCTTTCTTTTTCTCTGTGCTTCTTATTTTTGGTTTTGAGTGAAGATTGATGGAGGAGTGAAGATTGATGGAGTGAGGGGTTATGCATATAAAGGGGAAATCGAAGAGGGGAAACTTCGGGGAAAGGGAGAGAGGGAAAGCGTGTGCGGATGTCAAGAAAGCGGGTGGCAACTCGGACGAGAGAAGGGAAAATGGAAAAGAGAAGAAAGCGACGGGTTTCTAGATGGAAATTAGTGGATTCGGTTCATATGTGTGAGCCACACACACATATAATGAGAGGACTAATCACATATTGACACGTGTATTAATCTTTTTATAATATATTATATGTGTGGCCCTCACACACATATTATAAGAGATTATAAGAGGTTCAATCCACGTGTCACGAGATTGGTGTTCTTATTGTATGCGTGTGTGGCTCACACACATGAACTGAACCCGAAATTAGTGGACTTCTTTCACATAAAATACCCCGTAACATTTTTTTTTTTGCATTTCGCTTTATATTTTTCTCTAAATAAGTTATTAACAATAAAGTAAATAAAACAAGCACCTAAGTATTTATCAAGGAAGTTGAATCTTTAACCAAATTTATGTGTTTTTTTTTTCACTCATGCTACACTTAGATTCTTTATGAGTAATGCAAAGTTCATTGTTTGTGTAGGGGTCTTAATTGAAAATTAGAGGATGTTAACTGCAATAACAAAATGTTAAGGGGCAGGAGAGTTATTGTGAGAGGAGACAGGAGGAGGGGGTTACTTCATAGGGAGGGCGCTGAGCCTGAAGAATGAGCGCCTGCTTGTTTCATTGAAGAGAGAGGAAGAGAGCTCATTTACTCAGCTCAACTGTTTGGCTCAAAGTGAAAGAGAATAATAATTTGTCATGCTGGCGCTGACGTAGAAGCATGTCTTCTATTTTTTCTTCCGCCCCAAAATTGGGCTGAAGATGACTTGAGCTCGCAAATCAAGTGTAACGCCCCAATCCCGTAGATACGGAGAACGTTATAGCATCGTACGTTCACAGGGCCAGTAGACCTCACATATGTACGCTACGCATTAGTACAGTACATGAATCAGAGTACGGAAGTATGTGGTATTATACATTCCAACAGAAAAATTCACTACAACAATATAAGATTTAAAAGGCACCTAAATTTACATCGTTTTTTAAATACATGACGTAAAAAACAGATTTAACACCGGTTTCATAGAAATCGTGTGTTAAATCTCTATATTTAACGCCAATTTCTATGAAGCCGGCGTTAAATCCTTAGTTTTAACGCGAGTTTCAAAAAATGGCATAAAACCTAGAGTCTTAACCCCAAAATCGATGGTTTTAATGTCGGTTTCAATGTAAACCACTGTTAAATTATTTAAAAAAAACAATAACCCTAAATCCTAAATCTCTCCCCCAACTCGGCCTCTCTCTCTCTCTCTCTCTCTCTCTCTCGATCTCTCCCTCTCAAATTTCCTCCTCCCCCTGCCTCTCTGGACCCCCCTATGCCGCATCTCCAGACTCTGCCACGTCGATCTCCTCTCCCCCAAGAAACCCCCTTCTCCTCAGCCTCCTCCCAGAAACCTCTCCGCCGATATCTGGAGCCTCTCCCCACCCTAATCTCTCTCTCCCCCTAAGAAATCCCCCCCCCCCGCCCTCCTCTCCGAAGTCCCTTTGTTGCCTCTTCACTGCCTCCCTCTCCAATCTCTCTCTCCCCATAAGAGATCCGGCCCCTTCCTCTCCGCGCGCGAGCCGTGACGAGCCTCACCGGTGAGCCCCCTCTCTCCCCTCCGGCGAACTTTAAGGTATCACTCTTCCTATTTTTCTTATATTTTGTGAAATTTTTATTTCGTGAAATGATAAATTTAGAAATCATGGCTCAATAAACCACTTTTATTATGATTTGAATTATGATAATCTAATCTAATGTTCTAAAATTGCGCTTGACAGAAACGTTATTAGCGCTTTTATAAATTGTATGATCTAAAAAAATAATTATCTTTTCATTTTCTGAGAAAACATAGAAAATAATTATCGTCGTTGAGCATAAAGAGGGAATGTGAAATCGAATTCAAGAAATTCAGGTTGGTTTGCAAATTAAAAGTCTTGGAATGTATCGGTGATAAAGGTCGACACCAATTTGGCTGGATTTTCGATTAGTTCAAAAAAAACCTCAAAGATGTAGTAATATAGAAAATATGATCCTGAAGAATAATTTAAAGTAGATTCTAAATATTCAATCTCGTTTGTAAATTAAAAATCATGGAGTCGATTATCGGTATCGGTCGATACCGGATTCAGAAATTTTACAAAATAATTCAAAACAATTTCAGAAAATTTCTGAAAATCTAAAATATTGAAAAAAATATATCTGAAGCTGAAACCATTTCAATCTGATTACCAAGAAGATCAAACCAAATTTGTACACCATATCGAGTATGATGCATGTTGTGTTTGTAGTGTGTATCTTGTGGATCGAAAATTAATTTGTTTGAATTGTTTATGTTATGTTTTATAAAAAAAATTATTTCTTATTTTTTAAGTCTAGACATAGTAAAAATGAATCAGAAATGAATTTGTGCTGATCGGTTAAGTACCGAATATGAGAAAGGTGTAAAAGAGTTTATTAACTTTGTGTTGAGTATGCAGACAATTCTAACCATATTAATTGCCCATGCATAAAATGTGGCTGTCTTGATAAAATTACAGTTGAAGTATTAAAAAATCATTTATTCATTATAATTTTTGATACAAGTTATACAAGATAGATATGAAACGGTGAGAGTACAAGAGAAGATAAACATGTTAATTCAAGTGATAGAAAATGTGATGAAAGGGAAAAAATCGAATGTGATAAGGGTGATAAATTAGAAGACATGATGCTTGATGTAGATGAATACTTTATGATCATCCACACTTATTTGAGAGCTGAAGAATAATGCAGAAAAAATTTTATATGTTGATTCTAAATTTACTAAGTTGTCTGTAGTGTTGAGATTATACAATTGAAAGTGAAAAATGGGTGAAACGATAAGAGTTTTACATCCTTACTCAAACTCTTGAAAGATATACTTCCTAAGAAAAATTAACTCCCGGACCGCACGTACGAAGTCAAGAAAATCATGGGCTCTATGAGTATGGATTATGAAAGATACATGCTTACCCTAATGATTGTATTTTGTGAATATGAATATTTTAAGAAATGTCCGGTGTGTGAAAAGTCACGATACAAAATAAATGACAAAAATCTCCGGCTAAGGTATTATGATATTTTCTGATAATGCCTAGATTTAAACGCATGTTTTAGTATGCAGAACATGCGAAGTGTTTGGCATGACATTCAGATAGGAGGATTATTGATAGTTTGTTGCGGCATCCGGCTGATTCTCCGGAATGGAATATGATTAATGAAAAGTTTTCTAACTTTGAGAGTGATGCAAGAAATCTCCGGTTAGTTCTTTCGACTGATTAAATGAATTCACACGGTAACATGAGCAGCACACATAGTTTATGACTAGTTGTGTTGACTATTTAAAATTTTCCTCCATGGTTGTGCATGAAGCGCAAGTTTCTTATGATATCATTGCTGATATCGGTGTTAGACTTATTTTGTTTTTAAAGTCTAATTTATTTTGGGCCTAATCAAGTCAATTGGATATTTGCACCCGCCCACTTAACCTATGTTGTTTGACCCAATAAAGAATTGATCAAACCTAAATAGTTTGGGTCTAGACACGTTTTCAATTACACTTAGCCATGAGTGTATTTAAATTAGAATGTGGGACTCATCTACACGTGTGGAACTCGTGTTATAAATCAAGGGCCTAGATCTATGATGAGTTGAACTAGGTTTCTTGATGCTATATATACCATGAGTAGGGTTCCCTCTCCACCAACAATAATAACTCTCTCTTAGAGGCCTCTCATCTCCTCTAAGAATAAAGAAGAGAACTGGTGGCTGGAGAGAAGAATCCTCTCCCTCACTCCGCGTCCTCGAGATCGTGCAACCTTCGGCAATCTCTTCGTGATGGAATCAGGTATGCCTAAAACCCTCCTTCCCTTTGATCATGATAAAGAGGCTTACAGTATATGTGTAGATCTTGCATAGAATAAATTTAGATCTAACAATTGGTATCAGAGCCACCTCTTTATCAGATCATAGGGATTTACAGAAATATGATCTCGATCTATAAATATCATAAAAATATCTCCTTTGATTCAATAAATATTTTGTGTCTCATATGTTTGATCAAAAGATTAAAATGAGTGTTTTTTTATTAAATTTAACATGTGTATAATTTTATAAAATTTTGATTTGTGTGTTATTAAAAAAAAAGGGGAGGATGTTAGATGCATGCGCTGGAAGCACCAGCGCATGCATCATGAAGGAGATTTCAAAGTTAAAAAAAAAAAAGATATTTTGACATGGCCTGCATGCATGCAGACATGTGTCTGCATGCATGCATGCACATGTAAGGCAAAAGGTTTTTTTTTTTTTTAAGAATAATTTTAAAAAAATGGTTAATTATTTTGGGTTTCATGAATTATTAAGATTATGAGATTATCTAGGATTCGGATAGAGATTGAATTTTACTCTAATAAGGAAACCTACTACTAATTAATCTCATATTTAATTTCAATTGGGATGTTGAGATTGATTTGGATATTATGATTGAGATATAATTCTAGCCTATTAAGGATATTTTGGATAGAATTCTACTCAAATAAAGAAACCTAATCTCAATCAATCTCACATTAAGCTAATTGGTTTTTATTCAGTTTATTAAACCCGACCTATTAAGGAAACCCATAAGTTAACCATTGCGGGTCAGGTCTGATTCAGACCCGATAAGCACTGCAGACCCGTTTTATCAATAGAAACTTCAATTAGCCGTTACGAGCTCATCTGACCTCTGTTTTGGGCATGTAAACAGTCCTTTCGAAGCTCTTGACGAGCACTACAGTATTACAAGAATTATACATGACAAAACAATAGTTAGTGACATAAAGAAGGCATTGAAGTGTTTGTTATCATGGTTATGTGTACCCTTACATGCTTCCGCTTTATCATCAATATTTTATTGCTTATATTGTCTTGCATGATGAATATTGGTGTTTATTACAGTTAATAACACAGATAAAGATATATACAAGTTCAAGCTAAAAAATTTATAAAAGAGCTTATTTAATTGCGTATGTAGTTCATGCGGACAATAGCCGGCCCAAAGGAAAACTATTGTTTTGGCCGAATTATGTATGGCGTCGGATACTTAACGTGGGTAATGTAAGTGGGAGAATCTTGATGTGTGGTAATCGGCCCAAAGGAAGGTTGTCACACTATTAGCCCATATTGCATTACCCTCATCAACTAGTCCGATGGCGGAAGAAGAATATAGATGCATAAATTTGTGTGGCCCATGCGTGTGGCAATCGGCCCAAAGGAAGGTTGTCATTATGGCCGGGTCATTACATATATTATATGGCCAATATAGATTACTTAAACTTTAAGACCAATCCTATAAAGTGACAGTCGGCCCAAAGGAAGGCTGTTCTCTTACATAGGACCTAGACTTTAGGATATCTATTTTGGGCCAGTACAATGTTGGCATATAGAGACACAACTTGTTCTGAAAGTTTAACCGGCAGCTCTATCGGTTAAACTGGTTGCATTTTCTGAAATTCATTTTTATGGCTATTCCAGTAGAATTTTATTAAATGCAATGTTTATGTTAAACTGATAAGAAATTGTACACTTATGTAGTTTAAATTAAATGGTACAAACTTTAAGAAGTGGTAAGACCACGTAAATGATCGTTCTTGAATTCATGCACCTAGAGTACACCTTAAAGATTGATGGATCTCTACTATCACTAATAAAAGTTCAGTAAAGAAAAGTCAATTATGGTAAGTGGGAGAGATCTTACAAGAGGTGTCTAATGGTCATAAAGTACACTATTCCTATAACTATTAGAAGTGCTATGCCGATAAAGTCAGTGCTCACTTTAGCATCCAGGGTAAACTTCTAATAAGAAAAGGAAAGTGAAACTAAAGGGAGGAATATAAATATCACTACAGTGGCTGATCCTAAGTGGCAAAAGTGCAGAAAAATAGCCTAAGGTCATTGCATACTTTTTCTGTAAGAAAGTAAGCCGCCTCAAGTAGGAATGCATAAAGTATCAGAAATGGCTATTTAGTGGGTATATCTCATATTTATGTTTGTTCTGAGATTAATTTAGCTTTAGTGCCACTTTATAAATTATGAATAGATAATTCACATAAGCAATTCAATGCGGAACTTCCAAACCTGAAGGAGGCCCAGCCCAGCTGAGCGATACGTATACATGGGTGATGGAAATAAAGTTGCAATTAAAGCTATTGGAGTTTGTAGGCTTAAATTAGATTCTGTTTTTTTTTTTTTGTTTAGATTTGGATGAGATTTTATATGTACCGTCCTTTTAGGCGGAATCATATTTCAATTTCATTTGTTAGATAGATCTAGTTTTACTGTCACTCTTGATAATGAAATGCTTAGTCTACTTTTCAAATCTAAAGTTGTTGGTACTAGAATTCTGATTGATGGCTATATAAATTGAAACTTCATGCTTTATATACTGAATCTCTATATGTGAATAGCATAGGCACTAAGCGAAAATTAATTAAAGAAACATTAGAAAGTTTGGTACTAGGCGAAGTTCAGGTGTCTTAATTTGGTATAAACAGACATTTGTGGTCCATTCCCTACAGCTTCTTGGAATGGTCATGAATATTTCATCACTTTACAGACAATTACTCTCGTTATAGTACCTACACTTGTTCCATGAGAAATCTCAATCATTGGACATGTTTAAAGCCGTTAGATTTGATCATGGTGGTTAACTATGACAGATATGACGAATCAGGTAAATGTTCAGAATCATTTATCAATTTCTGAAAGAGTGGTATTATCGCTTAGTACACCATATCAGGGACACCTCGTCAAAATGGTATTGCTGAGAGATAAAATCACACATTAAAGGACATGGTTGGGAGTATAATAGCTCACACTATTCTACCAAAATCATTATATAGTGAATCCTTAAAAATGGTTGTCACCTCCTTAATAGAATACCTAGCAAAACAGTAACTAAAAACCCCATATGAGTTATGGACTGGGAAATCTCTCAGTATTAGGCATCTATATGTTTGGGGTTGTCCAGCGGAAGCTCGGCCATATATACCATATGAGAAGAAGTTGGACTCAATGATAGTTAGTTGTTTATTCGTAGGGTATTCTGTGAGGTATAAAGGCTTTAAGTTTTATTGTCCCTCTACTAAGAACATAAAGACGGATTGCTAAATTTTTTTGAGAATATTCAGAACAGTGGGAGTCAACTACATAAAGATTTCATATTTAAGAAAGAACATATTGTTATACCCATGACAATTGTTCCAAATGATAAAGTAGTTGTTCCACTTCAAGATGAAAATATAGTTGCATCCTTACAAGATATATATACAGTTCATCCTGAAGTAGATCATGCTGGTGAGGTAGAAACTGAAAATTCTCAACCACAAGTGCCTAGGAGATCAACTAGGAAGAGGAGATCAGTCATTACAAATGACTATATAGTTTATCTCCAATAGCATGAGTTTGACATAAGGCTAGAGGATGACCCCGCATTCTTAAATGAGACCAAGCTCAACATTCACTCCAATAAGTGGTCAAATGCCATGAAAGATGAGTTAAATCCATAAAGGACAAAGATGTTTGGGATTTAGTAGAGTTGCCTGAAGGAAAGAAACGATTGGTTGTAAATGAGTATTCAAAACCAAGCGGGATTCGAAAGGTAATGTCGAAAGGTATAAGGCACATCTTGTCACAAAGGGATTCACTCAAGAAAAGCATTGACTATAAGGAGACTTTCTCCCTAGTTTTCATTAAGCATTCTTTGAAGATTATTATGGCACTGGTGGTTCACTTTGACCTGAACTTATACCAAATGGATGTTAAGATTGCCTTTCTTAATGGTAGCATTGAGAAGGAAATCTGTATGGTGCAACCAGAAAGTTTTAAAGTGAAGGTTTCATAATATTTGGTTTGCAAATAAAGAAATTCATTTATGGTTTAAAGCAAGCATCCCGTCAATAGTATTTGAAATTTGATCAAGTAATATCCGTTTTTTTTTTTTTAAGGAAAATATAGTTGATCAATGTATTCACCATAAATTTAAAGAGAGTAGACTTATATTTCTTGTGCTATATGTGGATGACATTCTACTAGCAAGTAACAATATGGTTCTTTTACTTGACACTAAGAGTCTTCTCTCAAAGAACTTTGAGATAAAAGATCTTGGAAAAGCTTCTTTTATGATAGGCATCCAGATTCAACGTGACAGGACACGTGGAATATTAGGTTTATCACAAAAGCCCTATATCGATAAGGTGCTAGATAGATGTGGCATGAAGAATTGCTCTAAGGGAGATAAGTTGAGTTTACTCTAATGTCTCAAGAACGATCTACAGAAAAAAAGCAAATGAAAGACATTCCATATGCATTGGCGGTTGGAAGTCTGATGTATGCCCAAGTTTGTACCCATCAGACATAGCATATACCGTTGAGAAACTTGACAGAAACTTGATCAATCATGGGATTGATCTCTGGAAGACTGTCAAGAAGGTAATGCGATATCAATAGAAGACTACATGAAATCTGATCAGTTGCAGCTGATCGGATACACAAATTCAGATTATGCTGTATGTATCGACAATAGGAAGTCCACTTCATGTTATATTTTCCTTATTGTAGGAAGATGGTGGATTTAGTCGAGAGGCCATTACAGCTACACTGTGATAATAAGAGCTATAGAGCTCTACTACAATAGTGACAAGAGTTCAGTAAAGTCGAAGCATATCGATATCAAGTTTCTTGTCATCAATGATAAAATTCGGAATCATATTTTGTCTGTTGATAGTGATGACACTATTCTTAACATTACAGATCCACTCATTAAAGGACTTTCACCTAAAGTATTCTTAGAGCATATTGCTCATATGGGGATGACTAGTCATTATGATATCCTGATTTTGTGGGAGTGGATAATTTTATGTAACAGACATTATTTCTAAGTGCACTTTATGGATATTTGTTGATTCTGATAAATAAATTTATAACTGCTTTCTTAAAGTTTACTTTTGCGCATTTGAGTTTGTTGAATTAGCAGTAGACTCGTTGGAGTCATAAAGTGAGACTCGTTGGAGTCATAAGGCTAGACTCGTTGGAGTCATAAAGTGAAAACCAGTTGGAATTGTACCTTATTTGATCAGAGGACATTTCCATGCCACACGTCCACATTTGATCTATGTCGTTAGGGGTTCTGAAACTTGTGATGTGGAAGGTCCTACCTCGATTATACAGAAGGTAACGATCGCCATGTTCGGTGGCAGGACTCTTAATGGACCAGATTGTTTTGAAACGTGGTTTGTCGGCGGTTAAAGTTTTGACGTCATAAAGTTATGCATAATATCTATTCAGTATGACTTGCTTGGCCCAAGTGGGAGATTGTTAGACTTATTTTGTTTTAAAGTCTAATTTATTTTGGGGCCTAATCAAGTCAATTGGATATTTGCACCCGCCCACTTAACCTATGTTGTTTGACCCAATAAAGAATTGATCAAACCTAAATGGTTTGGGTCTAGACACGTTTTCAATTACACTTAGCCATGAGTGTATTTAAATTAGAATGTGGGACTCATCTACACGTGTGGAACTCGTGTTATAAATCAAGGGCCTAGATCTATGATGAGTTGAACTAGGGTTTCTTGATGCTATATATACCATGAGTAGGGTTCCCTCTCCACCAACAATAATAACTCTCTCTTAGAGGCCTCTCATCTCCTCTAAGAATAAAGAAGAGAACTTGGTGGCTGGAGAAAGAATCCTCTCCCTCAACTCCGCGTCCTCGAGATCGTGCAACCTTCGGCAATCTCTTCGTGATGGAATCAGGTATGCCTAAACCCTCCTTCCCTTTGATCATGATAAAGAGGCTTACAGTATATGTGTAGATCTTGCATAGAATAAATTTAGATCTAACAATCGGGGCTCAAAACAGCCGAAAATGTTATTGATATTTATTTGACACCTATTATTGAAGACCTAAAGATAATGTGGGAGGAAGAGGTACGTCAAGAATTTTTCACACAATTGTATATTGGTTGGACCCTTTATGTCACGAGTCGCGACCTGAGATTATTTATATGATTAATATGTGAGTGTTTAATACTTATATCTACCTCATTAGCTCTAGTATATCTTTTATTAATATAATTATTTATTTTATGAAAAGAGTTGTGGCTATTTTTATCACAAATAGTAATCAAAATGTGCGGTTTACGAGTATGCATCCTACATGGAGGTTAATTAAGATATTTTCCTTTTAGTATTTTATATTTTTAAAAATTTACAATGTTTAAGTTACATCTTATTAATTTAATTCTTATAGTGAACTCGTCAACCGGACAGCGTGGTGTGCGGATACTAAATGATGCGGTTTATGCGAGAGATCATTACATCTCAATAGAATCCCATTCCAATACATGCATAATCATTTGACATAAAAGTTACTTTTTATTTATATTTTATTTAAACTAAACATGATACTAATTTTAATATTTGTGAAGTATAATAAAAAAAAAACATACATGGATGATAAAGTGGATGAGATTCGCGAAGAATGGGCAGAATTCATTCTAGAACATACTTAGTAGTAAGTATTTTTAGTATTTCATAAATTGTGATACGTACTTATTTCATATTTTATATTTGTGATATATACTTGTTTCTTGTTTAATATTTTCATCATTTTTTTGGTAGGTATCCATCACTAGTTAGGAGGCGACCCCGAGTGAGACCGGCTAGGCGATGACACACGAGGAACGACCATGCAGCGTGGTAAGGATTCAAATATCGCTCTACTGATGTGTATATATTTTGAAATTTATATGTGATTTTTAAATATATCAATGTATATATATTACTGTGTGGGATGATATATATATATATAATATATATATATATATATATTATATATATATAATATATATATATATATATCATTATTTTAGGCCGTGTGTGCCGATTGGATAATTGTTTCAGGACAGGCTCCTAATTATAGAAGAGATGCTATCGAAATTTTTAAGAAATTAAAAAGAATCTCATTTTTGTGTATATATCTTGGAAGCAAGTCTACTTAATATTTTACATTACCGGATGCATCCTAAAGAGAATAAAGTTCTAAAGGAGAAGATCGAAGAGCTGAAACATAAAAGACACAACAGAGAGAACATGAATAAAAGCAGTTGGACTTTTTCGCACGCAAAAGAAGAGAGAACATTTTGTGGAGAAATCTAATAAGAAGTACAAAACAACAGCCGAGAAGAAGAGATGAGAGAAACTCTTTGAAAAAGCATATATGATGAATGTGTAATTAAGAAGAGAAATCTCAGCTGAAAGAGTCCCTACCGATCAGCTATATTCAGATTGAAACTCGAGGATGAGTTATTTGAAGAGGGAGTAACTAATGCATGAGAGGTAGAACAACAAAAGCAGCAGAATTTGCATTAGTCGACTAATCATGAAGAGTAATTTACTAATTCAATCTCAGTAGTCGACTAATTTGGTCAACAGAGAGTTGATAATTTTAGGCTTGTTCATTAGTCGACTAATAAAGTCATTAGTCGACTAACTCTGTCACTGACTTCTGTATCAGAAAATTTGATTCTGTTTAGGTGTTTGTTTTCAGGTGCAATTGAATCTCAAAATGTTTTATTTTAGTTTCCTAATTAGATTAGACTATAACTTTTAAAGCCTATTTAAAGGCCATTGTATTCTTTATTTTTTACACAATAGCTTTGACAAATTCAATGAGTTTTTCCTCTTAAATTGCTTGTGAATCCGAGTTGTTCTCTTTTGCTTTGGATTCGAGTTTCTTTACTTGTGGATTTCAGTATTATTCTTACTTGAAGCTTTCTTTTAGGGTTCGTCGCGCTAGAATGAGATCTAACCAGCATCTTCGTTTCTTTGTTTGTGTCAAAGAGGGAGAAGTGAGTTCTTCTTTCTTCTAAATTCGCTCAAACAAACAATTATGAACGGAAGAAGTAAGTGACCTCTTCTTCTTTTCATTCCTTTTTCACCCCCTCCTCTTTTCTTTTTCATCTCTTCCACAATGCAAAGAGGCCCTAAGATGAGGGTGAGGTTGAGAGTGGGAGGGTGACTGGGATCACGCAAGAGACGAGCACAAAAGGGAGGTGGTCATGAGTCTTCTCTTCACCGCTTTGTTTTTGTTTTGATTTTTGTTTTGATTTCTAGAAGCTCCATCTTTTTCCCCCACATCGTAAGATTGTCAATCAAATCAAGATCAAAATCAAGATCACGATTCATCCACAGTCCACACACAGTCGACGCAGACAATCATGAAAAGTGAATGAAAGTTGGTGGAGGATAATCACCATAATAATACTGAAATAAAAGAAGTTCAAATTATTTGAGCCTAATTTTGAAAAAAAATAAAAAATTATATATCTGTTTGTTTCCAATCAACGCGGTTTTTGTTGATTTCTCACGGTGTTTAGGCAACTCAGCGGATTTTGATTAGGAATATCAAATTCATTGCTTCTTTGTACTTGATTTGATCCAAGACTCTTGAATCAGGTAACAGATCTATTTGCTGGCCATCCAAGATGAAGAAGGAAATTTTTTCTAACCTGAGTGGAAGCGAGGAAGTGAGAATTGAGGAAGTAAAAATAATTCCCTTTAGAACATGAGAATTAGTCAGAAAGTTTTTCGGTTTGAATGTTGTTGAGAAGTGTGGTTTAAAAATGTTTTGTCTTTTTTAGTGTTTGGATGCTAGTGTGAAAATGGAAGTGGAAAGTTGACTACAAAATTGACCGTAAAATAATATTAAAATAAAAATTTATTAAGAAAAATAAAAAATGGACGGTAAGTAGAAGAGATTTACATGATCAAAAAATTAACTGTTTTGTGCTACAACTTATTACAAATGAGATTTACATGACCACAAAATTAACTGTAGCACTCTCTAACTGAGAAAATGATTGTGTAAAAGAGAAAAGAGAAAAGAGAAAAGAAAAAAAGGGTTTTCTTATTTTTCTTTTTTCGATATTTGGATAGATAGAAAAGTGAGCAATTATACTCCTTCATCTCCTTACTTCCGTCCACTTCCTTGCAACCAAACAACCCCTTCAAGCTGGCCGTTTGAGAGGTGGAATCCAAGTTTTTTTTTGTTAGCTTCTGGACATGTGAATTAACATAAGAGAGCTTCAAATACTTATTTTAGGCTCCATAAGCTCTGATTTCAATTCCAATGTTTCGCTGAGGCAGACTGATGTTTTTTCAGCTCTAAAATCCTATACATTCTTGCATACCAGACAGTAAATTTTGAACTCCCGTTCCAAAATCTGGCCAATGGACTTCAAATTTACGGATTCCGCTGGAATTCACGGAAATAAAAATGATCATAGTTATCATTTTCAAGGCACCGTCATAATTTTGCACATGAGCATGTGTTCTTTCACTGCACATGTCTAAGAAAAATAAAGATGAACAAAATGTAAAGCAGAGGAAAGCAAGGATTTTTTTTTTCTTACAATATGTAAAGCAAAAGGGTTGTTTGGTGGTTATAGTTACAATCTGTAGTCGGCTTTACAGATTGTAACTGATGTTGGAATTGAAGAATATAAAGGAGAATCTTCGAGTTGAATTATGGCAAGATCCGTTGATCGAATCAACCGGATGATGGTTGGAGTGTGTTCTCCTTCCATTGGTGATGAACGTGGTATATTCACATGTTCAATTCCGACTTCGAATGAATGAGATATTCAAGTCCAAAGATTGCCTAATTCAAAGCCAAATGGGACTAAAGGTTTCTACAAGCATTTAGTCCCACATTGGCCGTGGGATGGAAGCTTGTGTAGTATAAATAGAGGAAAATGAGAACAAAGGGTGTGCCCTTTGGGTACTTGGAGTTTTCGCGCGCGAAAAGGAGGGAACTATGCACGTACATACGTACGTGCGCGCACGCGCGCCGCCGCGCTGGGCGGCGGCGGCCGGGTCCGGGCTCGTGGCTCGGGCCTGGGCCTGGGCCTGGGCTGAGTTCCCTACCTGGTACTTTTTGAATCAGGGTCCGTAGGTCCAGCCCGCCCACGAATGGATTCGAACCACCCGCCAACGGGTGTCCGCGCGAACGGATCCGAACCGTTGGCCTGGGCCTGGGCTGAGTTCCCTACCTGGTTCTTTTTGAATCAGGGTCCGTAGGTCCAGCCCGCCCGCGAATGGATTCGAACCACCCGCCAACGGGTGTCCGCGCGAACGGATCCGAACCGTTCGCCAACCGCTGTCGGAAAAACCGTTGCGACGGTTCTGTCCGAACCGTCGCAACTGCTGAATTTTGGCGGACGAGAATGCCCTTCCGGAGCGCTATAAATAGCGCTCCAGAATTTCATTCTCAAACACACTAACTCCAAGAAAATCTCTCTCTCTCTCTCTCTACAGTTTTGAATTGAATTCTGAACTGGGCTCCAGCGAAGTGGGAATCCACGACTTCCAGAGCGACTTCCAGCGAAGTGGGAATCCGCGACTTCCAGAGTGAAGTGGGAATCCGAAGCACCTTCCTAAAGGAGATTCTACCAAATTCTTCAACCTTCCTACATCCTTAACAGTGGGTGTTCCTCCAAAGAGTAAGACAAATATTCATTTGAAATTTGTCATTATACCGCTGCTTTGCTAATCCTGTGTAGGTACTGGTTGACTACGGTTCGACCGTACGGTGATTTGGTAGTGCTATCCAAATACCGTGAAGAAGTGTTGTATCTTGGGAGACCAGCGTCCATTATCCCGTTAGCACCGGTGCGGGGGACGTAATTGTCTTAAGGAGATTCGCTCTAAGCGTAGCTCACTTCAAATACTGTATAAGTGGATTAAGTCCTTTATACAGGGGATATACTCTACAGTATATCGAGATTGACTTAGATTCAGTCTAAGTGATACTGTATAAGTGGACTAAGTCCTTTATACAGGGGATATACTTTACAGTATATCGAGACTGACTTGGATTCAGTCTAATTGGTGCTTAAACCAAGGAAGGAAATTGAAAGGTGGTTCTTAAATTAAGGAACGTTCTATTGAACGGAAAACCTCCCACCTGATATTGCCGACCTGGCCAATTAGATTGTTGATATCTCAGTGATCTTGATTAGTTGTCAGATTGATTCTTGTTAAGCAGGATACGCAACAATCTTAAGACAATTATGGTTTCTTACTTCTGTTCTGCTTAAACTTGCAGAAAAATGTCTGAGACAAATCAAGATAGTACAAGCAAGGCAACAAACATACCGCTCCAAGGTTTGATGCCTACTCCACTTCCTAACCCGAAGCCGGAGAAGCCAGGAAAGTTTGATGGCACAGAGTTCAAGAGGTGGCAACAGAAGATGCTCTTCTACTTGACCACTCTTCATCTGGCCAAATTCCTGCAGGAGGATCCACCAGAACCCGGAACTGATCGGGACTCAGTCCTTGCAGTAGATGCTTGGACACAAGGTGACTTCCTTTGCCGAAATTATGTTCTTAATGGACTGGATGACTCTCTTTATAATGTCTACAGTCCTATCACTACGGCAAAGAAGTTATGGGCCAATCTTGACAAAAAGTATAAGACTGAAGATGCTGGTACCAAGAAGTTCATCGTTGGACGATTTCTGGAGTATAAAATGGTGGATAGCAAGACTGTCATCAGTCAGGTGCAAGAGTTCCAACTTATCTTGCACGAGATAGAGGCCGAAGGTATGATTCTTCCTGAAACTTTTCAGGTTGCAACCATCGTGGAGAAACTCCCCCCAGTGTGGAGAGACTTCAAGAACTACCTGAAGCACAAGCGAAAGGAGCTAAAGTTGGAGGATCTCATTGTGAGACTTCGTATAGAGGAGGACAACCGCAAGTCCGAGAAAAGGAGCAGCAAGAACTCCTACGAAGCAAAAGCAAATGTGATCGAAGACTCAAAGGGGAAAGCGTCTACTTCCAAAGGCTTGAAGCGGAAGAAGACATCCCAGGGGTACAAAGGCAAAGCCCAAGACGGCAAAAGCATGCGCTTCAAAGGAACCTGCTACATCTGCAACAAAGAAGGTCATAAGGCCAATGAATGTCGTAGCCGTCTAAAGAAGAACAAGAAGAGCCACCCACAGGCGAACATGACCAACCATGAATCACCAAGTCTTTCAGCTGTGGTGTCAGAAGTGAATCTGACAACCAATAACAAAGATTGGTGGGTAGACACGGGAGCTACCCGACACATCTGCTCGGAGAAATTATTATTCTCAGAATATCAAAGGCTAGAGCAAGATGAACAGCTATTCATGGGTAGAAACTTCCTCAAAGGTTGAAGGAAAGGGAAAGGTCATCCTGAAGTGGACATCGGGGAAAGAGCTTACTCTTAACGATGTCCTTCATGTTCCAGACATTCGCAAGAATTTGATCTCCGGATCAATACTTAGTAAGAAAGGATTTAGAATTGTATTTGAATCTGACAAATTTGTACTTACTAAGGAGGGATTATGTGGGAAAGGGCTATCTTGTTGATGGACTTTTTAAAGCTAATGTTGCAGTGGTTGATAAAAAGTCCGTGTATTTGTACCCAAAGCTAATAAATAAAGGAAAATCTTCTGTTTATTTGCTTGAGTCTCCTAATTTGTGGCATGCTAGATTAGGGCATGTAAATTACAAGTCTTTGAAAAACTTGTCTAATCTGGGATATATTCCTAAACTCAACTTGGAAGAAATTCGCAAGTGTGAGATTTGTGTTGAGGCCAAGTTGGCTAAAAATTCATTTCACTCAATAGATCGAAATACAGAACCTTTAGGGTTAATTCATAGCGATCTATGTGACTTGAAGTTTATGTCAACTAGAGGCGGTAAAAAAGTATTTCATTACTTTTATCTATGACTGTACAAGATACTGCTATGTGTATCTTTTAAACAGTAAGGATGAGGCAATAAATATGTTTATAACATATAAAGCCGAAGTTGAGAATCAACTCAACAAGAAAATCAAGATTCTAAAATCCGATAGAGGCGGAGAATATGAATCAAATGATTTTAGTGAGTTATGTGCTAGTTTTGGTATAATACATAAAACTACAGCACCATACACTCCTCAGCAGAATGAAATTGCTGAACGGAAGAACAGAACTTTGAAGGAGATGGTTAATTCCATGCTCATAAATTCTGGAGCTCCGCAGAACTTGTGGGGGGAAGCTCTATTAACTGCAAATCATATTCTAAATAGAATACCCCACAAGAAACTTGGTCTAATACCATTCGAGTTATGGCATGGAAGGACACCTTCCTACCATTACCTCAAAATGTGGGGGTGCCTTGCAAAGGTGCTTGCACCATTACCCAAAAAGACTAAGTTGGGAGCAAAAACTATGGACTGCGTATTCATAGGCTATGCCTTGAATAGCAGTGCCTACAGATTTCTGGTTCATAAATCAGAAATACCTGATATTCATGTAAACATGATTATCGAATCTCGAGATGCTGTGTTCTTTGAAGATATCTTTCCGTAGAAACGGGAAGCAGATAAGACTTCTGGGAAAAGAACACACGAGATGGCATTCAGGGACGAAAGCCCCGAGGAACCAATTGTAAATGCGGAAATTGAACCAAGAAGAAGTTAGAGATCTAGAATCTCAAAATCTTTTGGTCCAGATTTCATAGCATATGCTATTGAGAGCGAGCCTCAAACATTTTAAAGAGGCTATGTCAACCCCAGAAGCACAAATGTGGAAAGAAGCTATAAATAGCGAAATAGAATCCATACTAAGTAATCATACTTGGGAATTGGTAAACTTGCCTCCTGGAAGTAAACCAATTGGGTGTAAGTGGATTTTCAAACGAAAATTAAAACCCGATGGATCTATTGATAAGTACAAGGCTAGATTAGTAGCCAAGGGTTATCGACAAAAAGAAAGACTTGACTACTTCGATACTTATTCACCAGTAATAAGAATAACGTCCATTCGGATGTTGATTGCGATTGCAGTATTGTACAACTTAGATATCCATCAAATGGATGTCAAGACTGCATTCTTAAATGGTGAATTAAATGAAGAAAATATATATGGAGCAACCAGAAGGATTTAAAGTCAAGGGCCAAGAACACAAGGTGTGTAAATTGGTAAAATCCTTATACAGTTTAAAGCAAGCTCCAAAACAATGGCATGAGAAATTTGATGGTGTCATGATCAAAGATGGATTCACTATCAATGAATGCGATAAGTGTGTTTACACGAAAACAGTTGGAAACGCATGTATCATTGTTTGTCTTTATGTAGACGACATGTTGATACTTGGGACTAATATTGAGATTATTAAGTCCACTAAAAGAATGTTTTCCAACAGTTTTGATATGAAGGATCTGGGGGTTGCTGATGTAATTTTAGGAATTAAAATTACTAGAACACCAGATGGAATCAGTCTATCTCAATCTCACTACGTGAATAAGATGATAGAAAGATTCAAAGATCATGGGATAAAAGAGAATACAAATCCTTTTCTCCCACACATCCACCTTCATAAGAATACAGGAACTGGAATACGCCAGTTGGAGTATTCTCAGATTATCGGAAGTCTAATGTATTTAATGAATTGCACTAGACCCGATATTGCTTACGCTGTAAGCAAGTTAAGTAGATACACTAGCAATCCTAGTGATCTACACTGGACCGCTCTACTACGAGTATTGGGTTACGTATCACATACCAAGGAATATGCTTGAGATATGGACAGTATCCTCATGTACTGGAAGGATACAATGATGCTAATTGGATTGCAGATTCTGAGGAATCAAAATCAACTAGCGGATACGTATTTACTCTAGCAGGAGCAGCGGTATCATGGAAATCTTCTAAGCAAACATGTATTGCCCGTTCCACTATGGAATCGAAATTCATAGCCTTAGATAAGGCTGGTGAAGAAGCAGAATGGCTTCGACAATTCTTAGAAGATATACCTTTGTGGCAAAAGCCAGTGCCCGCTATATGTATACACTGCGATAATCAAGCAGCTATATCTAGGACACAAAATGTTATATATAACGGTAAGTCTAGACATATTCGTCGTAGACATAATACCGTGAAGCAGTTGCTCTCAAATGGAATTATCTTTATTGATTTTGTATCGTCAAAGGATAATTTAGCGGATCCGCTTACTAAAGGTTTAAGTGGAGAGCGTATAAACTGCGCATCGAGGGGAATGGGTCTAAAAGCCTAACCTTACCGAGTCAGCTTAATGGAAACCTCACTTAGCGACTGGAGATCCCACGGACTAAGTTCAAGAGGAAAAACTAGTTATGATTGACTCAGCAAGTAAGCACTTGGGAGCTTGACTCCAATCCATTCCTAAGGTGCACATAAGTGCTTGTCTTCAAGTGGATTAAGGATAAGCTTAACGCTTTTAATGATGCCTATATCTTGTTACTAAACAAGTGGAGTAGAGTAGACTACTCTTAATAGGTCCATCACCTATGTGAGTATAGAGTTGGGTCGGCTCTTTGGGAATCTCTATGGAGGCTGTTATTCCCTAAAGATACTCTCTGAAACCAAGAATGTCCAGGGCCAAAATGGACACAACCGAGAACCAAAGTTGATTTGGAAAGTCACTGTGTGAAGCTTGTTGACTTGACTTACACTAACGGCTAACAGTTCAAGACCTAGTTCACTGATTAGCCAGTAAGTCCGATAAAGTTTTCGCTATGGAAGGTTCAAGACCTAGTTCACCTATCCTTATGCAGTTTCTTTTCTAAAGTACCTTACACAATAGAGTCAGTCTCTTTGTGTGTCATTTCCTTGAATCTCCATTCATTGTGGGGGATTGTTGGAATTGAAGAATATAAAGGAGAATCTTCGAGTTGAATTATGGCAAGATCCGTTGATCGAATCAACCGGATGATGGTTGGAGTGTGTTCTCCTTCCATTGGTGATGAACGTGGTATATTCACATGTTCAATTCCGACTTCGAATGAATGAGATATTCAAGTCCAAAGATTGCCTAATTCAAAGCCAAATGGGACTAAAGGTTTCTACAAGCATTTAGTCCCACATTGGCCGTGGGATGGAAGCTTGTGTAGTATAAATAGAGGAAAATGAGAACAAAGGGTGTACCCTTTGGGTACTTGGAGTTTTCGCGTGCGAAAAGGAGGGAACTATGCACGTACATACGTACGTGCGCGCACGCGCGCCGCGCCGCTGCGGCGGCGGCAGCGGCCGACCGGCCAGCCGGGGCCGGGCTCGGGCCCGGGTCCGGGTCCGTGGCTCGTGGCTCGGGCCTCGGCCTCGGCCTGGGCCTGGGCTGAGTTCCCTACCTGGTTCTTTTTGAATCAGGGTCCGTAGGTCCAGCCCGCCCGCGAATGGATTCGAACCACCCGCCAACGGGTGTCCGTGCGAACGGATCCGAACCGTTCGCCAACCGCTGTCGGAAAACCGACAGAGCGGTTGGGCGGTTGAACAGTTGCGACGGTTCTGTCCGAACCGTCGCAACTGCTGAATTTTGGCAGACGAGAATGCCCTTCCGGAGCGCTATAAATAGCGCTCCAGAATTTCATTCTCAGACACACCAACTCCAAGAAAATCTCTCTCTCTCTCTACAGTTTTGAATTGAATTCTGAACTGGGCTCCAGCGAAGTGGGAATCCTCGACTTCCAGAGCGACTTCCAGCGAAGTGGGAATTCGCGACTTCCAGAGTGAAGTGGGAATCCGAAGCACCTTCCTAAATGAGATTCTACCAAATTCTTCAACCTTCCTACATCCTTAACAGTGGGTGTTCCTCCAAAAGAGTAAGACAAATATTCATTTGAAATTTGTCATTATACCGCTGCTTTGCTAATCCTGTGTAGGTACTGGTTGACTACGGTTCGACCGTACGGTGATTTAGTAGTGCTATCCAAATACCGTGAAGAAGTGTTGTATCTTGGGAGACCAGCGTCCATTATCCCGTTAGCATCGGTGCGGGGGACGTAATTGTCTTAAGGAGATTCGCTCTAAGCGTAGCTCACTTCAAATACTGTATAAGTGGATTAAGTCCTTTATACAGGGGATATACTCTACAGTATATCGAGATTGACTTAGATTCAGTCTAAGTGATACTGTATAAGTGGACTAAGTCCTTTATACAGGGGATATACTTTACAGTATATCGAGACTGACTTGGATTCAGTCTAATTGGTGCTTAAACCAAGGAAGGAAATTGAAAGGTGGTTCTTAAATTAAGGAACGTTCTTTGAACGGAAAACCTCCCCCACCTGATATTTGCCGACCTGGCCAATTAGATTGTTGATATCTCAGTGATCTTGATTAGTTGTCAGATTGATTCTTGTTAAGCAGGATACGCAACAACTGAAAGGTCGGAAGCGATGCTATGTTAAATTAGCTATGGCATTCTTTGTAATTCATTATTTACAAGTTGTAAGTGGGTGAGCACAAACAAATTGAGTTCTTCTTTTACGCCAACCAAACATTGGGTTCAATTTTTTTTTTTTTTCTTAAATTTAAAATGCTGGAAAAAATTCCCACTTTTTATTAATTAAAATTTAATAGAACAACTAAATAATAGGAGTGTATCCACTGAATTAAAAGTAAAATAAAAATGGCATGTCAAGCTAACGATAAAGACGGTAACCGGTTATTCTTATGGTACTTTTTCTTTTTTGCTAACTAACTCAACTGGCAATGGGATTCACCGACGATCTCTAGGGAGCAAACTCGGGGCTTGACCGAGGCCACGTAAGGAGAAGAATAAATATTCACACTGCGAGATTTGAACCAGTGACTAGTGAAGAGCTTAGTCTCTAACCGACTCAAACGGTTGAACGAACTGCGAGGAATGACCTTATGATACTTTGAAAGAATAAAAGTCCACCGATGACAGAAGTAGAAAAAAAGAGAGTACAAAAGCTAACTTGATGTTGTAGATTGTGCATAAAAAATTATGTTATTATACTGACGAACAGACAAAGTGAGAAACAAATTTTCGAAATAACCCTAGAAAACCTCTGAGGACAGCGCTATACATCCAAGGAGCCCAGAGTTCAAATAAGATAACTAGACATCGAAATTGTACTTGTACTTGTACTTGAAGCAACATTACAAGAAATGTCAAGAATGATCAATTTTTCTTTTAAAATGATCATCTTTTACTTGCAACACAAATCAATTGCTCCATTTGATTTACTGCTGACCACAATACTACTTCTATTTATATATAAAACATGTTGGCTACAAATTATAGAGAACACAAGTTGTACGCAAATGCAAAACATCAAGCACGCAAACACAACACACAAAATATAGTGAAGAAAGCAATTGAGCACAGCAAAGATGTGAAGACAGAACGTGTGATACACTGCAGAACTACACCAGAATACTAATCAAAACAATTTAATTACCGTTTACAAATACATCATTAAGTCTGCAAATAACCAAATTAACGTCAATATTGAGCCAGGCTTCAGCTGGACTCAATTATATTAGAATGCCTTGTGATCTACGTTTCCTCACAAATATTTTGACTGTCATATTCACACATTTTGGTTTCAAGCTCCACAGTTTTGAATCAGTACTGCTCGCCCCCGCCGTCGGCCCAGTAGCCACACCGGGTGTGAGCTTCAAGCTCCCTGCTGTGTGGTCCTGGTTTCGAAGCCGCCCGCGGGCATATTGTCTCGAATTATTCCGGCCCCTGCCCCCTTTGAGCCGGGGTTGACTAGGAAAATAAAAGTACTGGTCGATTCTGTCGGCTTTTGACTCTTGAGAGTCTTCTTGGATTTAATTAGATGAATACTGGTCCAACTGCGCCTGCTGCCTGTTTGAATTTTGATCAGGTTGATTCTTTAAGTGTGCCTTCTGACTCTTCTGAGTTTTGACCTTGTGCCGGTCGAGTTCAACATTTGGAGTCTCCTCTAGTTGTTAGCATGTGTTGGCGTTCTCAGTTGCAAGCCTCAAAAGTTGAAGTTCGATAGCTGTCAAGCACACAATCGGCGTATAGTCTTTTGAAAACGGATTCGGTTCACACACATACAATAAGAGGGTCAATTCCGCGTTAACACATGGACTGAAACTCTTATAATCTCTTATAATATGTGTGTGAGGTCCACACACATAACATATTATAAGAGGATTAATACACGTGTCAATGCATGATGATCCTCTTATTGTATGTGTGTGTAGCTCACACACATGAACCCACTTGAAAACCTGAATTCAGCAAAATTTAGTTGTTTGTGAGTGCCACTTTAATATTATTTAAGACCTCATTCTCGAATTGGAAAGTTAAATTTAAATTTAAATCTGATATGTTAACCCAAAAATTTCCCTCTTAATCTCGAATTTCCCTCGCAGGTTCAAATCTTTAAGCCTTTGGCTATGCAATTTAATTATTTTTATTTTAAATATACAAGTTTTTGTTTTGAAATATAAACCATAGCCTAGCTCACTGCAAAGAAATTTTACCGCTGTAATACAGTGACACTTGCTTTGAATATACAAATTAGAAATGAATGTCGAGACTCTAATACCATTTTGAAAGACTCGTCATCACACGAGACACCAAAACATTAAGGACTATACTTTTATGTTTTAAAAAGTGAAATCCTACGTGGATGCCAAGTTGCCAACTGTATCTTAGTCTTCCATCATTGTCGTCCCATCCCTAATAAGAGAGATCTTATTCACCTGGTAGAAAAATAAAATTATATGAAGAAATCTGAAATAATCAAAAAGAAGGGGGGGGAAAAAGTTAGCATGAACACTTGATTGTTCTTCTCCGATCCATTTTCGGGCATTTAATAATTTTCCTATGTTGCTTATCAGTGTCACAATCAAATGGATTGGGTTCTCATTTCTATATACGACCCATTCATATGTGCATCAGCGTAATTAGGTCAACAGATCTCACCTGCCTTCATTCGAACGCCAAGTTTGAGTGGCTTGAAATGAAAATTTTAGGCAATGTGTATGGATTAATAATTAATTGGCGATGCCAACATAAAAGGAGGGCATTCAATTTTACATTAACTATTTGAATTATCCGAAGTCTAGATAATTTTTTAAAGAAGTAATATTTGGGGTTTTTTTTTCTTTTTCTTTTTTTTTAACATGAGACAAAACCGGACTTGAACGTGAGTCTCCCCACGACTCACTCTACCTCTTTGCAGGTGAGTCAGACCTTTATAAGATTTGATTTGATCTATTTGGTTCTGATAGTAAATAACATTCGTGTGCTGACAAATGACCGAATAAATTTTCTGATGTGAACAATTAAAATAATCTCTCTTATTTTTAGAAACGAATCGGCTGACGTTATACAATGCATTGGTATCTAATCAATTCCATCTGTCGGACTAAAATATTCTTTTTATATGTACATTAATCTTAATGATTATTTTAATAATTTTGAAGGTTAACTGAATTTTCTATTTGTTAAACATAGTCCACTCAACTTTAATAACTCCTTGTCAGTGAGCTCTAACTTACTGGTAAATGAATGTGAATGGATTATGAAAAGTTTCAGATTCAAGTCCTACTACAGCTTAATGTTCAAAATGAAAAGAAAAATGAAAAGCTTCAATACTTTCCATGAACATTAATGGTTATATTCATTGTTGGTATTTGTTGTTAGATAAACTATCTCTCTCTAAAATTTATAACGGAAACTTTTCAAGTCAACTTTATAGAATATTCTCATTTTATTCCCAATTATGATTGGGGTGAACTTTTTTTTTTTTTTTTTTGAAAATAACGATCAAGGGCGGACTTAAAAGAGCAATTTTAAATATAATTTTCTAATATCAAACATATAGCAGATAAGTTTTTTTTAAAATATCAAATATTTATTTGAAGAGTGTATACCAAAATAACCTTTTTTTTTTTTCGTCAGTAATAAGATATAACCAACATTTTATCTCCATTATCCAGTTACTATTATCTTATACGTTCTTTTAGAAGAGAATCACTAGATGAAAGCTACTTGCTCCCTGTTGCCGGTTTAATCTTCTGCCGCGTGGCAGTGGACTTGTATTAACCAGTTTCAAATTTATATAAGTGCATGCTTGATTGCAAGAAAAACCAAATACAAATTTAGTCTTGTCAGCTAGAATTAGATGGGGACCTAGTATGGTAAAATGGAGCTTGTTCGAAACTTAGAAATGAAAATCCAACAGCACAGAATAGGATATGGAACCGAACCGAACCGAGCTGAACCGAACCGACGGCGGATGACACACCTCCAAGTTTACCTCTAGGGGTGTGGCATCCGCCGGTTCAATTCGGTTTTTGATAATTTTAACAAATCGAACAGCACGGAATAGGATATGGAACCGAACTGAACCGAACCGACTCGGTTCGGTTAATTCGGTTGGCTTCTTTAAATAACCCATCATAATTCTAGGGTATCACCTTTAATCGCAAAATTTTCATATAAATCGAAGATTTCAATCTGTGTTCATGTCCTGTGGCTTGGTGTGTGTCATATAAAATTAAGTGTAAGAAGGTGTTTACACTGTGTAATTAAGGATGCAAAATTCTTAAATTCATGAAATATGGATGCAAAGCATGTTTATTTTGGTTGCAACAGTTAGTTCAAATTGATTTTTTTGTCTCGTCTTAATTTGAGGATTGTTTATTTACATGTATTAAGCTCGTAGAGATTCCAGGGATCTAAATATAAATTTTTCTTTACTAAGAGCAGAGAGATTCTTGATATTGAAATAGCCGGTGTAGAGAAAAAACTGGACTCAGGATTAGAACAATTAGAGACAAGTATCTCACACATCTACTGAGAACATTAGTTGCCATTAAAGCATTTAGAGATAATGATCTCACATTTTTGTTTTTTACGTGTATAGTGCGCTAAAATAGAAACATACTATAATTTCCCACCTTTTATCGTAATAAAACAGAGATAATGATGATCTCACAGTTTTGATGATAATAATTCAGTCGGTTCGGTTAGTTTCGAGTTCGGAACCTGAACCGAAGATCAACAAAACTATAGCGGTTCAATTCTGGTTGGATTCGGATTTCACGTATCGGTCAATTATTTCTATTTTATTCAAACTCTGCTCAACCCTAGTTACCTCTTTGATTTGCCAAAATGCTAGAAATAAATCACATTGGGAGCACCTTGTAGAAAATCATATACAGAGGAAAAAGAAAGTGACTAGTGTCCCTAGTATAATCTCGGGACAATATAAATTGTTAGATTATAAAGTCCTCAACCTTCATCACAATTTTAAGGTCTCGGTACAGTGACAATGACTTTAATATAGTACAAAAGTAATCCAAAATTCAATTCTCACATAGGTGTATTTAAAAAGTGGATTAAAAAATACTTTTACAGAAAATCATATGTTTCGATTCATAGAAAAGATGCTCAACCTACACAGACAGACGTATTAGAATATAAAATCCTTAACCTTCACTACAATTACAACGAGATAGCAAGCCAAGCACTGTATCTTCTTGGGAGATATTCACATGATAAAGCTTGGATATTAGTTACAGGATCTTGAAAAAGAAAGGTGACATGGAGCAGAGATGTGGTCTAATGATTGAAGATATAAAAAATGTTGATGGTCCTCAATCTTCTCTGAATAACCTTGTTGATTTGGGTTCGATTCCTTCTCCCATGGTACATAGTGATGGGGGAGTATGCAAGAAGATGGTTGTGATCTGCTTTTTTGATGTGATTACTCAGGGAATCTTTCGACATTAATGAACGCTTCAACACTTGACACATGACGCACATCCTTCCTTTAAAAAAACAAAGTGGCTGAAGCGAACAAAATTATGCGATTGAGTTTTTTCTTAATTACGATTTTACATAAGGGTATAGGGAAATGGCCTTTATATAAAACAAATAAAAATAGAAAAGACTCTATAAATAAATAATAAGATTATCCACGAATCGACCATTTGAACTCAATCCATAAATTGTGAAATATTTTTTTTTTTTCACTCATAGAAACAAAAATGAAAGATCTTGCTAACGAGATAATCTCAAATGATGGGAATCCCAAAATACAAAAAAAAAAAATTTGTTCTAAATTCTCTCCTTTTGTGGATAGTTAGTATTGGGCCTACTATACTGGGCTACATATAATCAAGAAGTTTTTAGAGATGGCCGATGGGCTTTGGAGTTTGGTTTGCTCATTGGGGCCACCAGGGCCTGCTACAAAATCTTAATGTTTTTCTTTTAACCTATTTTATTTTATTTTCAAAACAAATGCTACATCTAGGATTCGAAATTAGTAATTTCAATTGCCACTTGACTAAGACTTAGTAATGCATGAAATATTAACATGAATTCCCTCTCCAAGGTTAAAGTTTAATGGTTTATTGTAAGATCACTAAGCCTGTTTAGCAACAGGTAAACCATGGGCCCATGAATTTTAGTCTAATCTTTTTGTAACCATAAACTTTTCATCAAATGGATTTAAATTATTTAGCCCCGAGATCTCTTTGAAGTGAGCGGAAGTAAGGAAATGGGGAAGTATAATTGCTCACTTCTCTATCTATCCAAACACCAGAAAAGGAAAATAAGAAAACCCCTTTTCCTTTTCTCTTTTCTCTTTTACACAACAATTTCCTCACTTTCAGAGTGCTACAGTTAATTTTATGATAATGTAAATCTCATTTTAATAAGTTGTAATACAAAATAATTAATTTTTTGATCATGTAATCTCACTTGCATTCTAATTACAGTCCATTTTTTATTTTTCTTAATTAATTTTTATTTTAATAATATTTTGCGGTCAATTTTGTGGTCAACTTTTTCACTTCCACTTTTACATTACCATCCAAATACTGGAAAAGACAAAACATTTTTCAAACTATACTTCTCAACAACATCCAAACACCGGAAAACTTACTAACCAATTCCCAAGTTCCAAAGGAAACTATTACCACTTCCTCACTTTTTCACTTCCTCACTTTCACCCTTAACCAAACAGGCCCATGTTCTGTATTCAAACAACTTTTCTTAAACAGAGAGAGTGTTTTTTCCCCTACTCGTTTGATTATTTGTCAACACTAGTCAACTTTTTCCCTCTACTTGCCAATATTTTTCGTATATTGTGGATTTTATACCTTGCACAACCAAGCATGTGTGAGAAAAGTAAAGGAGAGGGAAGAGGATATAAAAAAGTTGCAAATTTTTCAGTGTTAAGTACATGTGATTGATGCCCTCTAATTAGTGTCAAAACAAGCAAAAGATGACACATTTGCAAAGTTCATGCTCGCTTGAAGGACTCCCTTGTTGACAAATGGGGTGTGTGGAGTAATTGTAAGCATTTTTCTTTTTCTAATTCATTCGTGTTTGGATTCATGGAAGTGGGAGGGAAATAGAAACTGAGAAATACTTATTTTTCACTTTCCTTATTTGTTATGAATCAGAAACTAGAAATGGAAAAAGTCATTTTCTTTTTCTCTTTTTTCTTTTACACATTCCTTTTATACTATCATTTTCCCACTTTCAGAGTGATGCAGTTAATTCTGTGGTCATGTAAATCTCATTTTAAATAAGTTGTAACTTAATGCATTAAATTTAAAGTCATGTAAATCTTAGTAGCAGTCCAATTACAGTCGAAAAACGTTATTTAAGAATTAACATTTAATTTAATATTATTTTGTTGCCAACTTTGTTATCAACATTCTTATTTGCACTTTCGCATTACTAATCAAACACCGAAAAACACAATATATTTTTTCACTTATACTTTCACATTACAACCAAACATCAGAAATAAGAATTGCACAAATTCTCATTTTTCACTCCACTTTCACATTTTCATTCCTCATTTTTCACTTACACATTTTTTTTTCACTTCCATTAAGGGGCTATTTGGTTGCAAGGAAGTAAACGAAGTAAAGAAATAGAAAAGTATAATTGCTCACTTCCCTATCTATTCAAACACTGGAAAAAGAAAATAAGAAAATCCTTTTTCCTTTTCTCTTTTACACAATCATTTCCTTACTTCCAGAGTGCTACAGTTAATTTTGTGGTTATGTAAATCTCATTTGTAATAAGTTATAGCACAAAACAGTTAATTTTTTGATCATGTAAATCTCACTTGCATTCTAATTACAGTCCATTTTTTATTTTTCTTAATTAATTTTTATTTTAATATTATTTTACGGTCAACTTTGTGGCCAACTTTTTCACTTCCACTTTCACATTACCATCCAAAACCAGAAAAGACAAAACATTTTTCAAATTACACTTCCCAACAACATCCTAACACCGAAAAACTTACTAACCAATTCTCAAATTCTAAAAAGAAATATTATCACTTTCTCAATTCCTCACTTCCTCACTTTCTTCCACCGTTAACCAAACAGGCAACCAAACAAGCACACTATAATCATTATTTGTAGGACAGAGGAGCTTGAGCAAGCCTCCTTTGTCCTTTAGGACCAGTGGACCACGTCATGCATGCATGAGGAGTGCATTCGTCAGAAATTTCTCAATGGGAAAGATATTTAGGATGTCCTCAATCATTTTGTTCTTTAGGTTATTTATGAATCTGATTTCACCACATGTCTACTTATTCTCAGGGGCCGTTTGTTTCACGTAAAACTCCGTAATTCATAAATGACTTACTGTCTAGTTACAATTACGGTATTTGTTTAGACCGTAATTCGTAAAAGACTTACGTAACTCAACTAACACTCACTTGCAACCCAGTTACCACTGACTTACAGCCCAGTTACAGTTAATTTTGTGGTCATACAAATTTGCAATATTTTTTTATATTAATATTAAAAATTTTTAATATTTAACTTTTTAAATATTTATTTGCAGTTTTAAAACTTTTAAGATTACCAAATAGTTAATTTTGTGGTCAACTTTTTCACTTACGACTTATACATTACGACAACCAAACACCGTAAAGTACAATACACTTTCCCACTTTACAATTTTATATTACCAACCAACACCGTAAAATTTACATACGTGTAACTCATTTATAATTGTAAAAGTCTTTACCAATTACAACTACGAATTACGGCCAGTTATAATAACCAAACAGACCCTTAGGGCTCTACTCTTGCTTACTTTTGAAAGTCAGGTCCTACCTCAACCCTCTTTGTGGGGAAATTTGGACCAGCCTAGACTAGCAAATTATCATCCGTGGATGCTATTGTCTTAACTAAGAACCTCGCAATTATTTTTTGGATGTTTTCTTTTTTCATTAATTTTTTTAAATGAAGCGCGGGGTACCGGATTCACCGTATTTTCTTTAAAAAAATTATCTCAATCCTGACAAGTTAATTATTAAAGGATTTCAATGTATCTTAGAATGTAAAGAGGTAAAGCCCAGCCTAATTTTGCTGCATCTCTGAAATAAAAAAAAGGTAAAGGAAAAGAAAAGAAATGGAAAGACTATTATTTGTTTTCACCAAAATTGTTTTCTTAGTCAAGTTGATTCTTTCATTCCATTTTTACATACTCTTTTAAACTCATGAAGTGATGAGACTCGAAAGAAAACTTACGTGAAAAAATAGCTCGTGTCAATCAATAAACATTGAAATTTTAGGTGAGTTCTTTTAGTGTTATATTTGATGGTTATGCCAGTGCAAATCAAAATAGCTCATCTGAATGTTGTAGCCAGGGTGCGTGCAACCATTGCAGGAGCCTCCTCGCCACAATCAATGGCTGATCAAGAATGTTCCATTCCCATTTGGCTTCTCAAGCAGAAGAAAGGTAAGGAGGAGGTATTGGATCCTGTTAATGTGAGAAGAGAGTCTAAAATATTGTTGGTAGAATTTTTTTTTTTTTTTTTTTTTTTTAACTCATTGGGGAAGATAGCTAAAAATTTGGAGTTCAATGCTTGCCCAAGACATGTAGAAGACAGAGCACGACTAAAGATAAGGCCTGGTCGATCGCTCGGTCGACTGGCCACACACAAATATGCACAGAATAAAGGATGGTGGAGTCGATCAACCGACCAGCAGAAGGAGCACAAGACAGATGAGAATGGTCGACCACCCGATCGACCGTCCAGAAGGATATTTTTGACTCTACACAACTAGCGGTCGACCACACGATCGACCAGTACGAGCACAGTCTTGAGCCTGCACAATTAGCAGTCGACTGCCCGATCAACCGCATGACGGAACACATAAATACGACCTGTCTCAGATATACAGTTTATGTCGGAAAGGTACGAAGTTGGACTAATTTGGAAACATTAGGCAATTTACTTTATACCTACTATTCCGTCTGGTTTTTGGTTCCTACTCTGATTAACCTCACTTAAGAAGGAGGACATGGGGCGGGACGATTAACCACTATAAACAAGCTGAGGATTTGAGATAGATAGACAGGTGTCCAATCTAAAGCTTTGCTAATCTTCCTCTCGGAGGCGGGTCGGGCGGCGGTGGGCGCGGGAGGAAGAAACCGTCGAACTATCCCCTTATGAAGTGGTCCTTCATTTCCCTATAACTAGCCGTATAATTCAGTTCAGGTGGACTCAACCTTCCCGCTATCAGAAAGGAGTAAAGTAGACTGGTAACCACCGCATCAGGCATATAGAGTGTGAACCACCTAATCACGAAATCATGAAGCGCTCTTTATCCGATTCCGATGAACGAAAATGAAGGTCCAATAGAGGCTCAAGATCATGAAGTTCTCCCAATGCTTGAGCACATGAATCAGGTTGGACTCCCATCCCAAATCGCATCCCCGATGCGTCGGTCCCTAAGATAAGATACACGTCCAGCTGCCTGAGATAACCCAACAGCAAGCCGAGCAGGGTGTTTCCTAGTTGAATTCTGGATTCACTTCTGATCTAAATTTAGATCTTTTAGTTTTCTTTTCTTCATGGATTCTCTGCCTATATAAAGAGGGGGTGTTTGTCCCTTTGTTTGTAATCTGAATTGATTGATTAATAAGATCTCTTTCTCTTCCCTTCTGCCCTAAGAAAAGGTAAAAAAGAAAATAAAAATATATAAAGAAATGATGGTTAGGAGAAATCAGTTTATGCTGATGTTGATGAGGTTGTAGCGAACAAAATTATAAAATTGAATTATTTTTTAATTATGAAGAAGTAGGTGGCTGTAGCAAAATTTTCTCAAAAAAAAGTTAAAAATAAATATGAATCACTCGCACATAAGCTAACCCTTGAAAAAAAAAGAAGGAAAAAAAAAAAAAAAAAACTAAACAAACATGATATGTGACCATGAGTACTTCCAAAAAATAGAATCAAACTAGAAAATTGTCACTTATAAAAGGCAGAAAATTGTCAACGATAAATGTCATTTACATTATAAAGGATCCAATGTCGTGTATAATCATTGTTAATTTGTTCACCCTCACCAAACGCGTTTACTTTTCTAACACATAATAATTTACGAATCAACAGAATTTACAAAATGATTTCCTATCAATTAATATGAAGGGGAATATATATGCTGACGAATGTTCACCTTTGAGAGTTTTGAAGGACCAATGAAAGTAGCAATTTCGAGTTCTGTAAACCTGGAATAAAAACCAATTAGCAAGACCTCTCTTCTCTTGTGAAAGATTGCAGGTCCAAATCTCCCTTGTTCATACTAGCAGTTTCTTAGCAGTCTTCCTTCAATAAAATTGAAAAAAAAAACCCATGGAAACGCTTGCAGGAGTAAACTCTTCCACAAATAGCAGCAACCAGCCCAAAATAAAAAGTTTCCCTCTCTTTCTACTACTTAGAAACGAAGTCACCATTCTCCACTCCCATCTCTCTCTCTCTTTAGTTCATTTCAAACAATCCTAATTTTTCTGCCTTCATTTGTTCCTTTAGCCAAAATAAATGATAAATCTTTTCCTAGCATTTGGTGTAGCCATTCTGATATCTTGGATAGGCTAATAATATGACATGTATCTATTTGGATATTTTGGATACAATAGAACTCTTCGTATCCGTATCCACTCCGATATTTGTATTTTTTTGGAATACGAGTACAAACTCAGATCTAGATTGGATTATTCATATCCATCTACATCCCCTACCTCGAATCAGCCAAGCTGCCTCCAACAATAACAACACATGGCCATGATGAACCACATTTCTATATCCTCCAATAATTCATGTTGGCTAATGTCCGGCAAACTGTGACCACAGGGATTCGTAAGTACAGAGTTTGGATAATAACCAAACAGTAGAGCAGCAAAGTGTGAAGGATGGCCATCAGAAAGAGAGAGTGAGATAGCTTTCATGTGGATCTCATCTTTTCCTGTAAACCTCCAGCTATGGCTGTTCCCCAAGCTTCAAAGGGTGGGGGCAGTGTCGCTAGCTTCAACCTAATCTAAACTTTTTCATCTACTCATTGTACACTTTTGTGCGCTGAAAGTTGTCTGGGGATCTGATTGTAGTGCTCTAGTTCAGCAAACTCCCCACTTTACAGGTCTCTGAACAGGATTAGCAGACAGGGAGGCCTGCAGAAAAGCCCACATCAAGGGATAGGTTTCTGAGATGATGGAGGAAATTGTATCCTCACGAACTTGGAAGAGATTGAGAATGTGTTGTATCATTTAGAGCTTCATTTTTAAAGTTGATTTGTACAACCGCTATAAATGACATAGTGTCCAGACCTCTTCCCCATAGGTAATATTAATCGAATGATACGCTAGCGATTGACAGTTTCAACAAGTCTCGTCATCAGCGTTTAAAAAAAAAAAAAAAAAAAAAAAAAAAAAAAAAATCCTTAAATACGCATCAATGTAAAGATAATCAGTGACATCACCAGTTAAAAAATATATATATGAATCATTGTCTTTGCTGGCCAGATGTATTGTCGAATTGGCAACCAGCTATCAAGTTCAACAAGTCTTGCCATAAGCTGTGAAGAAGCATCATACAACATTACTAGCTTGGCAAACAAGCCAAGTGAAGCAACAGGAAGTACTACTTTTTGGCTCCTTAAAGAATTGCATTAGGGTTGCTTGGTATGCGAAGACTTTAGAGTAACAGTAACAATACTAATAATGAAACAACAATTATTGAGAATGAATGGTACATATTGATGCAGATGTGACCTCTCAGACTTAGCAAACAGTTATTGCATTGATGTCTACATTTCATTTTTCGTTTTTTTTTTTTCTCTTTTCTGATTGTAGATAGACAGACACCCATGTTCATTGGTTTACAGTTCAGCTCTTCCTTTTAGACACACACACACACGGCTTTATTCAATGCTCGGAATAAGTTTCTTCTTCTTTCCTCCTCTCTGTGATTGAAGAGTCAGATTATTTATTGAATCTTGGTGTCTTTTGCTTTTAAAACTTTAGTTAAATAATGCGCTGTTACAGGCTAACGATGTGATTAGAGGAATGAAATGGATCAGTGTACTTTTGCCGATTGTCCACGGCCTTGGCTGCGTTAAGCACTAAAAACAATTAGAGACAAACATGTCCCAAGCACTCAAGAAAGCTTTTCGAATCTCGACATTTTGGCTGCTGACATGTTTCTACTTTAAAAGTCAAAGCTAGCTTAATGCAAAGCTTTGTTTGGCATTTTGGTTGGCTTGACTGAGTTTCTTGTTTCCGCAAACTGGGATACCCGCTTCTCTTTGGCTATCCATTACACTCAACCTAGACCTAATAGTTTCGTTGTTAAGTGAAAAAACCTTCAGTTTTGAGAAGATGTGGTTGGAAGACCCGGACTGTTGGACGCTGATCAAGGACAGTTGGGATATCCCCGTCGCGCGACTGGACGCCACTGACGTTCTCATTGCTAAGCTAAGACAGCTGAGGAAAGCCCTGCGTGTATGGGAAAGCACTCGTTTTAGCCTGTCATCAATAGTAAGGAGGAGGTTACCGTGGAAATTTACAACTTGGAGAGGAACCAAGAAGAGAGGAAGCTTACCCAGGTGGAAATTACTAAGCTGCAAACGCTAAAAGTAGAAATCCAACAAATTTACAAAAAGAAGGAGATTGTGTGAAGCCAACAAGCTCGGGTGAATTAGGTCAAGTAAGGGATCATAATACCACCTTCTTCCACGAAACGGCTAGTATGAGAAATAGAATAAATTCAATTCTTAGACTGGAGAAGCAAGGAGAGATCATAGAGAACAAAGACCGTATTAGAGAGATTGTACGTGAGCATTTCAAGAACATCTTCGGGCATCGAGCCATTCAGAGATGGCCGGGGAGCATTCCGGACACCCTGATCACGGGAGGGGGTTAGTAGAAAAACTTGCGGACCTTACTAAATCCTTTTCTGAAGAGAAAATCAAAGCGGTAGTCTTGGGACTATGGGCAGATAAAGCACCGTGTCCAGATGACTTCTCAATTTTCTTTTATCAGAAAGTTTGGGATATAGTGAAACCGAAGGTCATCAGACTTCTAGAGCATTTACGCCGGGGTTCTCTCCATCTAGACAAGCTAAACTATGCACATGTTGTGCTAATTCCAAAAAAAAAACGACAAAAGATGTGGGAGACTTAAGATCTATTAGCGTGTTGAATGTTTGTGTGAAAACTCTTTCAAAAGTTTCAGAGATTAGATTAAAGAAGGTTCTGGGGGATATTATAGACGACCACCAATCAGGATTCTTGAAAGGCAGAAATATTATGGACTCCATAGTCATCGCTAAGGAAGTAATCCAGTACACCAAGTGAAAAAAATTCGGGATTCATTTTGAAATTGAATTTTGAAAAGGCCTATGATTCAGTAGAATGAGAATGCATCTTTGAAATCTTGCACTATTGGGGATTCACACCTTCATGAATCTCATGGATTAGACTTTCGCTTCGATTAGCAAAAGTAGTCCTGCTAAATTGTATCCAAGGTATGATGAAAAAAGGGTCTTCGTCAAGGTGATCCGCTATCCCTGTTGATCTTCGTACTTGTTATTAACGAACTTCACCGCATGATCGCCAAATGCCGGAAGAAGGTCTTATTCAGGGTTTGGGATGCCTAGAAGACATACGGTGATAACCTTCATTATACGAACAATACTTTAATTTTTGGGAAGGAATATCTTCCGCAGTCTACGGTCCTCAAATGGATTCTTTGCTGTTACGAGAAATAGTTAGGACTTAGAATCAACTACCACAAGAGCTCTTTGATTTTCTTGGGGCAAGTTTTGGCTAACAGCTTCCTTCACTCCCTGGTGTTCAATTGTCATGTTCAGGCACTCCGCATCACTTACTTGGGATTGTCGCTGATAGTTGGCAATCTTAAGAAGCCTCTGTGGAGACCACTCATTGAGAGGGTGCTGAAAAGATTGGTGGGCTGAAAAAAAAAGTACTTTCTTGGAGGGATGATTACTATGATTAACGCGGTCCACTCTGTCATCCCCACGTAATTTCTTTCCTTTTTCCATGCCAAGATGGGTAGAAGAAGAGATTGATTCTCCGAAGAAAAAATTCATGTGGAATGGGACTCACAAAGAGGAGAAGGGCTTCTACTTAGTGAACTGGAAAAAAGTATGCAAAAGTACGTAAAGAGTTTGGAGGATTAGGAATTATCAATTTTTGGGACTTCACTATCTTTGCTTCTCAAATAGTGGTGGAGATTGCTCAATGAACTAGGTTGTAAAGTGTAAAGGTCCCAGATTTTAATAATCTCAATTGACACGAATATCCATATTAATCAACAGATCATCGAATTAATCGCCAATATTCTTAAAATTTTGACAGCATCTCCTTTGTAAATATTGATATATCCCAAATGTACATTTCACATCACAATAATTTCGGCCAACACCAGCCTACTTATCTCAAATCCAAACATATAAGCCAAGGTCAACAATTGTCCACGCAGTCATAATAATATTTTGGCTCACAACGGCCCGTATCTTCTAAATAACAATTTCGGCTTGACATCGCCTACTTATGGAGAAACATAACAACATAACTCTAAAGTTTCTATCTCGGCATTCATAGGCTTTCAAAATTCATAACTTTTAACTTCACATGGTCATGATATAGATAATACACTTCATATTGCCACAACTCAATAAAAATATCTCAAATGTCAACTTGAAATGAAACTACTACAAGGTTCTTCACATATGTATATACAAGATTAATCATGTTTCCCATGACCCACATATATCTTCCTCAAACACAAATGTCCCAAAATACAAGAGTTGAATTGACTCAGAACGAACCCTACGCAGCATAACCTTGACCCCTGCCTCCAAGCAACCTGCAATATATCAGTCTGTGGGAGGGTGAGCTCGACAGCTCAGTGAGTGAGGTAGGAATAATCAAGAAAAGCTAATATCTCAACAAGAGTATGAATATACACGCAATAAAAGGAATCTGAAACAGTAAGAAGACAAGAATCGGAGGCATCCGATAGTTTAATAAATCAAGGCCTCAGCCTCTACAATTTCTGAGGACGATCAAACTCTTATGATTGTACTCCCCAATTGCTTTCTTGGATTTTCATCTTTACGTGTGATAAGATCTATGAGTTACATAAATACACTCTCTCGTCTTATGTGAACATAGTGTGTATTACTCACGTGCCTTGTATTCCATGCAATAATACACCAACCCCAAGAGTTATGCCCTAAACTTAGTTTATGCATTCGATAACACTAACGTCACAAGCCATAGTTATATAACATATAATCATATCATATTTCTCATAATACAATAACGCATCCCACTTCAAGTAATGCACGGATTCACATGCACACTGACACCCAATATATGGTATTCATTTCAATCAGCTGAACTTGTATTCTGATGGTTTCATGTCATATACGATGACACAACCCTCATACCCCCAGTGTCACATACACATTTGTATCACACATAACCATTCATTTTCAATCATTTGTAAGGATTTAATTACATGTATATCATATCACCATTCAAGTACTGCATGGATTGACCCTTGCACTTTCACCCATCATATAATATTTCATTATCTCTTATAATAAAGCAGAGCTTCACAGTCATGCATAAGGACAAGCATAGAACACTGTTCAATTTGAATAAGCACATCTTATTTCATAACACACGACCCATCTCATACCCCGTCTTCACACCTACCAGCTCCCGCTGGCCCCTTCCTACATTTAACACACAATATATCATACCCCATCTTCACACCTACCAGCTCCCGCTGGCCCCTTCCTACATTTAACACACATAACATCATACCCCGTCTTCACACCTACCAGCTCCCGCTGGCCCCTTCCTACATTTAACACACATAACATCATACCCCGTCTTCACACCTACCAGCTCCCGCTGGCCCCTTCCTACATTTAACATACACAATATCATACAAAATCATATTCACACAATTCCCAAGTTCGGATTCTTAACATGCTTATCAATTATAAGTGCTCCAATAGGTCAGCACTTAAGTAATAACATCTATTTCCATTCATGCTCTATCCAACTATTCATATTAGGTATATTATGCAAAACAAATCATTCTCATAAAATTCTTAGTTGACTATGACGATGTTATAGGGGCATCTACTAACATATCACCCTCTATGTTAAACAACTTTTAAACAATATCAGATGAACTTAGGAAAGTTAATGACTTGAGCAGTCTATACCTTCTTTGCAATGAGAATATAGACAATATCTTATTTAACTGAAGGTAGGAATGTGAACCTTCTTAACAGTAACAAATCTTTCACTTTTAACCCAGTGTCGGAATCTCTAAGAAATTATCATATGCATAGTAAAATACGGATCTCATTCCACGTGGCACTAAACTGCACACGAATTTATTGGTACCTTATATTTTTATGAACCAGATAAGAACAGTCTGCTATCTAGAGTAGACACCACTTAAGTTGCACGAAAAGCTGAAATAAACAGAAAATTATTTAGACATCTAAAAATTCTGCAACTTTGCACTTTCGACAAGTTATCATGTTCCAGTGATAATTTCCAGCACAGACATTTGATTAAGACACCGTAAGCGCGGTTGGAAAGTAGACTCGATTAGCTTTCCAACGGTATATCACATGACCTATTTCTCATTATATATCCTTACGAAAGAAACCCCATGTTTCAGGTCTCAAATCTGGACAGATTTTAACAGATTTGCGTTACTATTCCAAAGGTGCTCTATTAACAAATTTTTCACTTTTCCTATTATTTCTTCATCTAACTTGAATTATAAGTAAGTTATGAACTAAAGTATTTAGATTTGTGGTCACAAGAATTATTTATAAGAGTATGCATAATTTGATCACTACATGATTTATCACAAGTCCCTCTTTAAGTCACCTCCCACTTCATATTTTAACTTATATCATGAAACTTTCCTTCTTATCTCATTAACATGACCAAGATCAAATATTGATTCGATTGCACAGATTATTATGTAAGAATAGCAAGAGGTTCACCCTCACAAGTGTGAAAAGCTTCAAGATCCTCCATCAATACTAAAGGTTAGGAGAAATCTATAACTTGATCTCCCCCAATCGTAACGACCCACGCATTTATGACACTAATACCATGCTATAGGTTAATCTTGTCTTCTATTAATAATACGTTAATCGATACTTGAACTTTTACTCTAATGATATTCAAATTTTCGGCTTAACCTTGCCTATTTAAAGGTAACCAATACCAACCCTATATTTCACAAGACATAATCATATACATATCACAAGAGAGTATGTTTCTTGATAAACATACGTTAATCACAAGAAAAATTCTACTTTAAAAATAAGAATTAGCAACTACACAATTTCCCAACTAGCAAGTTATTCCAAAATCATAAGAAAAGTTCTACTTTAAAATAAGAATTAACAACACCTAGCAAGTTCATCATGCCTTAGTCCGATGATTCTATGAAGCATTTTATTTCAATTTACGGAAGAACATAATCGCCCAAACATTAGTCCCACAACTCTCAATGAGAGCTTCATCACCATTAATCTTAACATATAAGGTTAAGAATTCTAGGGTTAAGACTTACACCAAATCTGAAAATGTATAAACCCCATTTCTACATTACATATTTTGTCATGCAACCCCTTCACCCACCAATTTTATATAATGGGATTAACTCAATATATCTCAAGATCTAATTTTTATTACTACATACTTTAGGAAACCATAAATTTTCAAGGGATAATAACATGAATAGCTCAAAGGAAGGATTTTCATTCAACCAATAGATCAAACTTAGGGATTTTCAAAAGATGAAATTGAGAAAAGAAGAGGGGAAAAACCCACTCACCACGAATTTCGACCTTCCGGTCGCCCTAGCCGGCTGCCGCCGCCGCCACGGCCGCCCTGGCCGCGGCCTGGCCGCCCATGGCCGCGCGCGCCTGGCCGCGCGCGCCTGGCCTTGCCCTGGCCACGCCCGCGCAAGAGAGAGAGAGAGAGGGGTTTGGGGAAAACTGCGTGAGGGAGAGAGAGAGATTTTGGGGGAGAAAATAAGTTTATTTCTCTCCCTTTTTACATATAAACCCTATTTACAAAAGTATTTACTCTTGTATAACTCCTCTATAGCTTAACAATTAGCCACCTCATTCACCCATTTCCCAAGCACTCTCCCACTTTGCCACTTCACTCATCCTACACTTATTTTATTCATGAATTTATAGATAAGTATTAGATATATCAACATTTGCATACATTCACTCATTTGTAAATATACATGAATGTATCCAATCATCCACATCTTTGAATCTATACATGTACTTCAAATTTCATTATTATTATTATTATTTTAAATTCATTTCACTTCCAAATTTCCTCTAAGTTTCCCAAAATTTAATTAAAATTCATTACACACACCATTAACATAATAATTCAAGATTTATATTTTTAAATCGGCGTTTAAAAATTCGGGTGTTACATAAAGGGGCATCCATTGTGTCCTACAACTACTAACCTATCACGCTATAGCGGTCAGACAGGTGTATAAATGGGGGAACCCTATCTCCTTTTCAGAAATGATTGAAGTCCATCAAGGATATCTTCTTCTTGGGAGATGTTAAGAACATGAGGGGTATTAGGTTTTGGATTGATAGGTGGTGTTTGACTGTTCCTTTAGGGTTGTTGTTCTCAGAACTCTTTGCCCTAGCACAAGATCCTGCGGGACTAATGTTGTCACACTAGTCGGAAACTGATTGAGATGAAAGCTGAAATACAGAAAGTAATATTTTGAAATCAATGATCGTGCTCTAGTTTCTCTCAATATTTTCGCGATAGCATAATGGCTATGCGGGTCGTATTCACGAGGGAGGTGATAGAAGCTTGTTGGTAAATCACAAAATTGATAACAAGTTCTTCTTTGTCTCAAAAAAAAAAAAAAAAAAAAAAAAGAAAAGAAAAACAAGAAGAAGAGAATAAGGAAGTGATGGTTAATTGGGTAACAAAGGTTTTTTTTTAAAAAAAATCAAATAAAAGGAAAACTCATGGCTAACTTTCTACTAATTGATCTCACTAATCATACTAACATCATTGGGTTATTGCTGCCTCACCTTGGATCATTGACAAATATTAGGCTTGATTGATAGGTTCAAAGAATGGCCCATAAGAAGTGATTCATATCCAATCTTTGCAAACAAGACCTCATATTACATCATCAAAATATCAAAGAGCAAGCATGGAATAAAAGAGAATTACAAGTTAACTTGTTAGCATGTTAGAAGTTAGAACCTATCATCATGAGCCATCCATGACTCTTGCAAGAGTAAGGCCTATTAGATGCTTTTAGATTCATGTGAGCCACAAAATAATCAAGAGTAAATGTGTTAATGGATTAGTATTTAGTTAGTCGTGAAGAAGAAAGTTAGCTACTCATCTAGAAAGCAAAATTAAGCATGTAAATGTAAGCATATAAAAGATAGAAATTAAAGAAAAAGAAATAGACTAGATTAGATCATGAAACTATGAAGATAAAGGATGAATCTTGCATTAAATTGTCACTCTCTATCAATATCTCTTTCTTTTTCTCATGAATTATTTTCTAATCTAATCATCCTCCTTAGTAGCAATGTCGAACCAAGTGTCCTCATTATCAATGAGTACATTAAAGGGTTTAGTCACCGCTTTTACAACCCGGCTTCATAATGATTGTAAAAATACTGTCATCTTAACCTTCTATATAGGAAAGTTAAGGCCTTCAAATTTAGGAGGGGTCTTAATACCTTCGGTCATTTTTACTAAAGTGGATGAAGATGAAATTATGGAAGAAGTGATTAGCAATTAGGATCTCTATAAGGCTGTAAACTAAAATTTAGAGACCAATACTTTGATACCAATTGAAATACACCTAGAGGAGGGTGAATAGGTGTTTTGCTAATCAAATGCAATTTTAAAACTACTTATGATGAATTATGCAAATGGTCACTCAAAATAAGAATTGAAACCAAATTCTCCATGAGGGACTTTAGAACTTCTCCTCTTTGATTTCCCTAAATAATGAGTTAAGATGATCAATTGCCTCCTTATTGAGATGAGTATAAACCGATAATGAAAGTGATGAAATGAAAGAAATTATAGAATGCAAGATAAACAATTACATAAGTATGAAAAATGAAAAGTAATAGAGAGTAAGATACAAGCAATCACAAATACAAATGAATTGTTCCAAAGTTCGAGCCACTGCTCTACATCCCCGCCCTCACCACTATGAAGGATTTCGCTATCCTCTAAGGATCTTCCACAAAGTGACCTTATACAAAGGAATTACAACTTGGCCTACACAAGATCGGAGTACTCAACTTTACCAACTCAACCCTGTACATAAGAGGTAGTATAAAGCCAATTGAGGTTACAATACTCTTGGTGATCCAATAAGATCACAAACACTCTCTCTTACAACTTCCTATAGAGTAGAATATGAAATGTTACTCAAGAAATTATGTGAGAGATGAAATTCAGTTAGAAAGACAAGAAGAGCTTTAAAATCAACTGAGAATAGTTTTGAAAAGAAAGAACTTGAAGATTGGAAGCTACAAAATTTTTTCTCTTTGAAACAATCTTGAAAACTTGTAAACTTCTTGTCTAAAATCAAAACCAATGACCCATATATATAGGCAATGAATAAATATCATTTATAAATCAAACTAGGTCATTTGGGGTGTGTTTAGACACTTGGAAATCAAAATGTCCGTTGGAATCTACTAAAAACAAAACAGATCCAAAACTAGTTGTTATAGCTAACTCGATCGACTAACCGGTCGACCGACAGCTCAAGCAGAAAAAACCGTTAGCTTTGGTCGACCGCTCGGCAGTTCAAAAGAAAAATCAAAACGTCGATCGACCGAGTCAACCCTAGACGAGAGTTAGGGTCTCTCAGTCAGTCGACCGATCGGTCGACCGCAGGGGTTAGAGGTCGACCAATCGGTCGACTAACAACATGCGCAAACGTGCACGCCCCTTCGTCAAAGGCCCGGTTGACCGGGCGGTCGACCGTTCTGGCCTGAAATGGGCACCGGTCGACCGTTCTGGCCTGAAATAATTTTTTATAATTTTTTTGAATTTTAAACAATTTCCAAAATATTTTACATTGGTTTATAGGTAATGTAGTAATGTATAGGTGATGAAATACATGTTCTAAACTTGTTATAAAATTTTGAAAAAATTATGAGACATATATCTAAATCAAACATGTAAAATACTAATACTACCAAAACTTATATTTTTCGAAATCGTCTATTTTGTGTGTGTAACTTCTTGAGCATCACTACAATATTCTACACTTTAACAAACTAATATCTTATAAGGCTCTAGGTTACTACAAGATTTTCAACCGGGCTTCTTCATTAGCGACGTTGAATGCTTTGAGTTTTGATCTCGTATTTGAATCTTCTTGAGTCTCTAACACCTTTCTTTAAAGAAAGAAAACTTCCTGAATCCTTAGAACCTTGAGATAAATTTAAGCACTTGAAATTGATTAGTACAAATAACCACATAAGTTTTGTTATCATCAAAACCATAAACCGGGTGGTTGTAACCATAGGCCAACATTCCTTATATATACTCCCAAATCTTTTCTATTTCTAAATTACCCCTCAAATCATCATATTTTTAAAATTACTCCTTAAATTTGACCAAAAATATCCCATCATCTGCTTTTAACAGTTTAGAGGTAAGATTATCAAATAAACCCCACTCTTCCCTCTCTTTTCTATCTCTCTCCTCTGGCTCTCTCTCCCCTACCGTTTCTCTTTCCCCTATCGACTCCTCGGCATGGCAGTGTTCGACCGCGAGCAGGGCTGACGCGGCGGGCGCGCAGATGACTTTGACCAAGTAGACGCAGGGTTTGAGATGTTCATGACCTTGAATTGCTTCTAGATGATAGTCATCTACAGCACTACAGTAGCTGCTCCCATTGTAACCCAAAAGGCCAAAGGGTCTTTCAAAGTCGCAAGAAGCCTATATCACAATTTTCAACAAAATTGTGCACAACCCATCACATAAAATCTCCCATAAAAGAGAAAAACTCATTACACAATAAGAAGAGATGAGCTCACTTTTGCACAACTGAATGCCAAATGAATTAGTCTGGGGCTAGGATACCTCTATATTAAAAAAAAAAAAAGAAAAAAAAAAAAAAACCCTTATCTTCCACATATTAAATTGGCAAAAAGATAAGCGGGTTATGTATAATTATCGCCATTGCAAGCATCTGCGAGGCTAAATGTCTCCCAAAAAAAATTTCAAGGACTTCCAAGCTTTTCTGCCGAAAATCCTCATAACCGATTGGATACGGGATTAATTGTTCTTCAAACATATATTTAGATACATATGCCACTTTGGGTTGCCAAAACTCATATTTGCATTTGCCAAAATTATATAGGAATATAGATTGCAAACGAGGGAAGAATAACATTATGAATTAGCTAAAAAGGGATATGACCATACCACCATTCATCTTAATTAAAATAAAATGAACTACTTTCTTGGAGACACAAGTGAACACATAAAATCCTTTCTGAACAAAAGAGTTCCATTGCACAGGCAAGTGCCGGAGGAAAGTAGTTACAAAAATACATAAAAGAAGGAGAGGTAGAAGAAAAAGCCACGGATCCACCCTGAAATAAAATACGAGCTGAACTTACCAAATAATCAAGCTACACCTGAAAGCCAAAAGTTAGAGGTCCGCAAAGCCAGCGGTCACATAATGTTTGACTTGGTGTCGTTCCCCTCCATGGTGTCCCCTCTGAGTGGTTGTCGGAGACCTCTCCCATCTGCATCTGCAATAGAGTTCTCGCCATTTTCATGTCTTTTCTTAAAAGGAGATTGAACCAATAAAACATATTTTCGTTTTCTTTTTCCGATCACAGCCATAAACATAGGTACCAATATAGTCTGTATCCATTTGCACCTCTATTGTACATCCATATTGCATATTGCAGTCTTTTAATGGATTTGATTAATGTGTGAGTCACACACGTACTATAGCAAGGCGAATGTTCTGTTGACACGTGGATAAAATATTTGATTTCAGATGTTCAAAACTTAAAAGCTTTTGAACCTCTTATAATATTATAAGAGCAATTGAGATTGACCCTCTTATAATATATATGTGTGTGTGGCTCGTACGCATGAACCGTGTCCGGTTTTTCATCCCCAAGCGCGTTGGTCGTACTGCCGCGCTAACGTCATTGTTGACGATGCGGCTTCGTTTTCCATCCCTTTCTTTTGGCCCCCTCCTGTTCGCCTGCTTTTGTGGTGCGCGCAAGAATCGAAAATCCCACTCACAATTGAAGCCCAATTTCTGGTCCCCTGCACAACAAACATGTAATGTGTTAGCTACAGTACAGGTTCAGTTACAATCTCACTGCCAAACGAACTTCCTCTGTCCTGTCTCGCTCTCGACCAAATCAAACGAGAAGAGATAAGACAGATTCTTCTCTTTTGAGTTTTCATCAACTGATGACTGAAAAAAAAAAAAAAAGGCAAGAGAGCAGTGGTGGGGATAAATTTCGTTGCTATTTCCTCTCATAAAAACAAAGGAGGAGGCAGGGAATCTTTCCCATGATTTATTGCAGCTTTTCTTCTCTTTGTACGCTCATCGATTCCTTTTTCCGACTGGTCGTCTTGCTGTGTGCCTCGCCCACCCTTTCCACTCACCCATCCCCCTTGATTTCTTGGCATGCAACGCCAAACTTTTTCTTTTTTTTGTTTTTTAATCATTGCTTCTTCAATCTTCATCAATTTCAGTGTTTGGTTTGATTCTTGGACCAACTGCATCTATTCCTATTTCTTTCTGAATTTTGGCACAAATTTAATTTAGCTGACCATCAATGGGGGAGATTAGATACGGTGGCTGCGGCGCTCCTTGGGCCCTCATCGGCCTTCATCTCCTGTCGAGACCGGCGGCGTTCGGGTCAGGCCGCGACGAAGCGGTTCTCCTGGGCGCTGCCCATCTCTTGGGTCTGCTCGTCGAGATGGCTCAGAGAAGGGGAAACTCGCTGGAGGAGAAAGCTAGAAGAGCAATGAACGAACTGAGGCAGTTGAAGTTGGTGAGAACCGAAGATGCCAAGGCCAACGAGAAGGTCGTTGCCATCTTCGCCTCTCACGAACAGAGCTGGATTGCTGAGAGGAAGAGGCTCAGGCTTCGGATCCGAGCTCTCGCAGCCCAGTTGCAATCTCTGCCGGCGAAGAACGAAGACACTGTCTCCAACTTGAGCTGTAGAGTCACCGAGGCCGAGGGCGAGATTAGAGCGAAAGACGAGGCCCTTGATGCAGAGAGGAACAAGAGAGAAGAGTTGGAGGAGAAGTTAAGATCAGTAGAGAAAGAAGTTGAGGAATTGAGGCAAGAAATCAAGAAAGAAGAAGAAGATCACGTCAACGCGCTGCAGAAGCACAAGGCGGCATTTGCCGAGCTCGTCTCCAGTCAAGCCCAGCTCGAGGCAGAGATGGCCCGTGCTCTCGACCAAGCGAAGGCGGCGAAGCAAGAGCTCGAACGGATGTTCGAGATGAAGGAAGAAGCATTCTCAATGGTCGAGAAGCTGTCAGATAAGATTGGGAAGATGCAGACCGATGCGGAGCAGAAGGACAAGATCTTGTCCGTGTTGCTGAGGAAATCCAAGCTCGAAGCTGCAGAGAAGCAGATGCTGGTGAAGGAGGTGAAGATATCGAAGGCGAAGAAGAAGCAAGCGGAGTTGGAGACGGAGAAGTGGAAGAACAAGTGGGAGTCGAGGCAAAAGAAAGGGCAGAGGTCATCAAATTCAGCCGAGGTGGCCGGGTGCTCGCAGGAGAGGAGAGAAGATCAATTGCCGGCCAAGCGCGGCGGGCTCAGCTCCAACACTCTCCTCCTTGACTACTTCGAGTCGGAGTGCGGGAAAGAGCGTGAGTTTTCGGAGACGAAGGGGGAGAACGTTATTGCAGCGATCAAGTGCTTGGATCAATACTCGACCGCAGAATTTGGTGGTGAGCTTGGTATGGTTTTATTCCCTCTCTTGATGCTTAATTTCAAGTAGCTACATATGAATTCAATATTCCTCAAATCTTAGTAAATATTTATGTTCAATAGGAGCAATGCAAGATATGAATTGTTTTTCTAGTCATCATATTCAAATTTTGATCCGACCGAGTGATTGTAGAATTACTCTTTGATAGAATACTTGTAGGACTTTCAAAGACAGCACTAAATCCTCTTTTAACAATTCTATGGTTGAATGCTCTGAATTTCTCTTGGGAGCAGTTAATAATGGCGTCCAGAACGCGCAAGATTGGGTTCGACTGGAAACGCACAAGTATGCAGCTATCCTCGAGCAAAAGCATTTTGCAGAGATGGAAGCATTCACAGAACAGATGAGGCTCAAAGATGAGAAGCTAGAAGCTTTTCGTTGGCGACTGCTAAGCAAAGATATTGAATCGAAGCGTGTGCAGTCTCAGATTGAAGAGCTTGAAGAGAACATGTCACAATTAAGAGAAGAAAACTTCAAACTTGAAGCACTACTACTGAATAGGGAAGGGGAAATAAAATACCTGAAAGACCAGTTTGGTTTCTTCGTCCACCATTGCCAGGGGAACAGTTTGGAAAGTTCCACTGCTTCTTCGATTTGTGAAGCCCACGCAGAAATGAATTATGCGATAGAGGAACAAGGCGAGATAGAGCACGATGCAGAGGCTTGTTCGGCCAGGAATTGTTGCGGCACGGAGAATAAGATCCTGGAAGAGGCTACGGCAATTACTAATGGAGATCGAATGGTTAATGATATCATAGCAGTAAATTCAACCGATTGCTCTGCGGACAATTCCATCGTCTGTGTCAATGAAGTATCTTTAGTCGACGCTAAAAGCATTGCTTATGTCAATCGTTCCCCAGACAAGAGATTGAAGAAGAGAGAGAGGAGGTTGTCATCGACCAAGTTCATGCTCCCCTGCAGAAAAACTCAAGCAAAGAAGCTAATGCTGTCAGAAAGTTAGCACCAGCAGCACAATCCATTACGTGGAAGGAGTCTTCCTGGAAAATGGACATCCATGCTCTTGGAGTCTCGTATAAGATCAAAAGGTTGAAGCAGCAGCTAATCGTGCTTGAGAAATTGACTGGGATGAAGCAGATTATGATCAGTGATGACGTTTACGATAACAAGCAGCACTTGAAAGGGATCATGCTGGTCATTCACTTGCTAAACAAACAAGTGAAGAGGTTTCAGTCTCTTGAAGAAAAGACCGATGATTTGTGTAGAAGGATGGTAATTCCTCTTTCATCATTGTCTACATTTTTCTGCTAATTCCTCGATTGCTAATTAATTTAACACGAATGTTTATGTTTCACCTTCTGATTTTCCTTTCTCAGCATGAAAACAGCCGAGGAGGGGACCGAAGAGATTCACACAACGGAAAGGAGCAACAGAGAGTACTTGAGAGCTTTCTTGAAGAGACATTTCAGCTACAAAGATACATGGTTGCAACTGGCCAGAAATTGATGGACATACAGTCGAAGATCGCCGGAAGCATCACCGGTGATGGTGTTGACGAGTCTGTTGGATTCAACATGGAGCAGTTTGCCACCGTTATCAGGACTCTGTTCAGAGAGATACAGAGAGGGCTGGAGGTGAGGATAGCTCGAATTATTGGAGACATTGAGGGGACACTAGCTTGCGATGGGATCCGGCACATATGAGAACTAGGAATGAGATGTATCTTGATGTAAGTAGTTTTGTTTCTCAATAAGTTTGTCGTCGCAGTCTCATATTATTGATACACAAATGAATCCAAAGATACAAGTTTTTTCTTTCTATTTAAAAGTAAGGAGTTGCTAATTAATGATGTTACATGATGAACCTGTCAAGATTGTAAAAAGGAGCTACTGACTTTGAACGCATTTACTGATTACAGCTTCGAGTTCTTGCCTGTTGATTAGTTTCTTCGTCGACGACATTAGAAGGAATCCATATCAATTGTTTGTGTTTTACGTCTGATCTTTGTTTAATTAATTCTATTAGCAGACCAAACCAATTAGTTGAATGGAAATTCTACAAGCACTTAATTAAATTTTAGGCATGACCCTAACTGTGTAAATCAATTCCTGAAAAAGATTAGCATCAAAAGGGGGGAAAAGAAAATTTTTGAAAAATGTAAATTAAAAAAAAAAATGTTTTATGAAAATTCCTAGCAATGTACCTTAATTAGAGGGAGCGTGGCCAATCACAAATTACCCAGAATACTGAATATATAGATTGATGAGATTGGAACCAGGAATCTGCAGTCAGGACTCAGGAGGAGGAGGGGGCCAAGAACCAGAACATGGCTCTATTTTATGATGCTTGCTTTGACTGATGATTTTAGTACTTTAATTACGGCAATTAAGGTATGGTTAATTATTAATTGAGGCTATGCTTGTGTGCAAAGCAAAGCTCCACTAGAAGTTAAGGGTTCCTCTCGAAACCATAAAAGTTCTTTCTTCAAGTGTTTGTTTAGCTTTATTTTTATTTTTTTTGGCTGTCGAATTGCCGAAATCAAAGGCACATATGTTCGCAGGCGAGGTAGAACTAGAGAACTCGTGGGGAGCTGTGCTCTAACAAATCCAGGGCTAGCCAGGTGACCACTCGCGTGGGACATGTGTCTAGCTGTTGCCGAGACATGTAATATCAGTTGGTCATTGTTTTCTATGCTTTAACAACATAATACAAGTACTTTAGTCAGGGCCAATTCACGTAGATTTTGTATATAATAATGTAATATCTATAGTTTGTAGTTTTTTTTGTATATAACTTTTTTTTTAAGTCTAGTAAAAATATTTTTGAAGTCTAGGTCAATTGGTAACTTATAAATCTAAGTTATTAGAGATCAAAATTCAAGTCTTGGTCGGTGCAACCCGCGGTCGGTGCAACCCGCCACTGACTTTAGTATTCCTTTTTTCCGCCTGAATTTGAGAAAATAGGTTGAAATCACATTGCTTTTAATGGTACATGGGCTCGGCCCATATCTAGAAATCAACTAGGGTTGGGCTGGTTATATGGGCTCGGCCCATATCTAGAAATCGACTAAGATTGGGCTGGGTTCATGGGCCAATCCATCTTTCTTATAAGGAAGCCCATTAAACAGCTCTCATTTTCTATATGATAAGCAATTAGGCATCACCACCTTCCAAGTTGTCCAAAGCCTAGAATTCGTCCGAGCTAAAAGACTTATTATCATCCATGGAACATAATCTCAGAACCAGGGTATTGCTGTAACCATAACTGGGATTCCACAAACTGAGTAGAAACCAAACCCTCAAACTTTTGATTGGATATTAAACTCAACAACATTTTAATAAAACATTGAAGGAAATTACATTACACAGTATTTTATGTGCATGATTTGGTCAAATCCGCTGCATAGAACGCGAGAGAGATATATTATAATAATATTGGACACTCGTCTGAGTCGTCTCACTAAATATTAATCTCATACTTGTTGAAAGGGGTACTTCCCTGAAACTAATCAGTCTCATCAAATATTAATCTCGTACATCTGTTGAAAAGTGTATATTCCTGAAACTAATCAATCAACCGTCTCTCTCTCAATTAGCATTCTTGTCTGCAAAAAGTTCTCCAACTCTTCCCCTTCTCTCCTAAATCTTAGATCACTCCTTGTAAAAAGATTTTATAATCCCAAAATATTGAAAAAAGATCTTGAACAGTTGCAAAAAGTTAACTCATCGTAAAAAATCCCTTTAATTAGTCGTTGACTCATTCTTGAAAATAAGACATATTTCACAATAAGATCATGTGCTAAAAAGATAACTTTTTTTATTTTATTTTAATTTTTAAAGGTTGTGATGTATTTAACATGCACTCCGGAGAGATTTTTGAAGGCTGTGTGATGTATTTAACTTACACTTCGGAGAGATTTTAGATCACGTTCAAACCCTTTCTTTATTGGTTTTGAGTCCTCTAACAAGAAGCCTAACCCGTAATCTTTATCAAAATTCTAATTTTGGAACATTCATCTGACTTCTTTGGAAACAATAACATCTTTCCAAAGAAGTATAATTTAATCTTCAATTGTCATTTAAATTCTTTGATAAATAACAACAGTTTTCAAATAAACAAGAAAATTCCAAGATGTGTTTCTATGGTGGACAAAAACTGACTCATCGTGCATCAGATCCATCACAAGCGATTGGAGACGCTCCCCGGGTGATACCTGTCAGAGCACACACGGGAAAGAACACCTTTTAGGTTAGGAGAACCAGTATGGTGTCGGCGTAAGACCCTCGGACGTGAGAATTAGTTAGCTGGAATGGTAGGAAGGACCAGTAGAAAGAAACTACCAGTGTGGTGAATGTTGGAAAGAGAAAGTTTACTGATGGGGAAGTTGATAAGGATCGTCGAGGGTCGTCGAGTGATCGCTAAGGAGGTCGACAACAAAAGAACGAAGGAAGAAGCAGCAGCACAACAGCAAAAAAGCAGCAGGTGCAGGTGATCGGTCGACCGGCCCGGTCGATCGCCCGCACAAATAGGAGATCGGTCGACCAGCGCGGTCGACCGACGTACACAACGTGCACAAGGAAATATCTCGGTCGACCGCCCGGTCGACCGATTGAAGTGACCCAACTCTCTGTTGGGCACTCAGTCGACCGACCGGTCGACCGGTGGAAGGGGTCGGTCGACCGCCCGGTCAACCGACAGCGGGTGCGGGTAATTTTCTGCTGATTCGAAAATTTGTGTATTTAAGGGTTGTTATTGGTTTCTAGGGTTTGTACCAAGAAAAGAGAAGATTGCTGGAGCTCTCTTACACTCAAAGAGGCTGCTAGCAATTGTAATCATCTTCCAAGTAAATTAAGCTCTCTTTCTATTACCCCGAGGACGTAGGCATTGAGGCCGAACCTCGTTAAATTGTTTGTTTGTGCTGGTGCTTTCTTCTGGTGATTGTTTTGTACTGTTTGGGATTGTTCTTCATATTTGGGAGATTCGTGAGATCCTCATCAGGTTGTTGTCGTAGGTACAACAAGTGGTATCAGAGCTTCCAGGTTTCAATTGGGATTTCTGGAGATTCGGATGGCTCGAGATCTGATTCGGTGGAGATCGTGTGTCGATCTCAGGTCAGAGGTATTCGTGTTCGTGGGATCATATGTCGATCTCAGGAGGACGCAAGGAGGGCTCGTGGAATCTGTTGTGGAGTAGATCCGGAGAAAAACTTGATCTAGGGTTTCAAGGGAAAGGTAAAAATCCAATTTTTATCTGAGTAGTGATCTATTTCAGTTGATTGATTTTCCGCATAGATAGAGGATCAAGTGATCTCAATGGCAGAAGAAATTGCTTCGGTTAAGACCATGAATCCTCACCCGAGGATTGATGTTGTCAAGTTCAACGGTACAAATAATTTCGGGATGTGGAGATGTGAGGTTATGGATGCCCTAAATGCATCGAACCTCGAAGATACACTCCTATTGGAAAAGAAGAGAAGCAAGATCACTGATGAAGAGTGGGCAAAGATGAACAGGTCGGCGTGTGGGTTGATACGTTCATGTTTATCGCAAGACATAAAATACCTTACACAATATGAGACATCGGCGAAGCATCTGTGGGAAACCCTTGAGAAAAAATACTTGACGAAGAGTGTTGAATCAAGGTTGCAGCTTAAGAGTAAGCTGTACAGATTTCAGATGAAGAAGGGGAACACAGTGAATGAGCACATCAACTGATACATGAAGCTTCTTACAGACTTGGTGAACGTGGATGTCATTGTAGAAGAGGAGGACAAGGCGATCATCTTCCTGAACTCACTCCCGGAGGAGGAGTATGAGACATTCACACTGACCTTTATCAATGGTAGGCAGACGTTGGACTACCATGAGGTATCGTCTGCACTGACAAGTTATGAGACGAGGAAGAAGGAGAGACATCCTTCTCAGTCAAGCTCATCGGCGGAGGCACTGGAAGTAAGAGGCAGGGGTTCATCGAGGAAGGGTAAGGAAGAAAGAGGAAGATCAAAGTCCAGGCCGGGTTTCAGGGATCTGAAAAGGAATCAGTGTGCCTTATGTAGAGAGATGAGGCACTGGAAAGTGGACTGTCTGAAGTTCAAGGGGAAGAAAAAGGAGTCGAAGGCTGAAGCAATCTATCAAAGGTGACGAATATTCAGAGGAGTAGTTCACAGGCAAATGGATCAGATTCGGACTAGTCAGGTTTCTCGTTTTCAGTCAGTTCTCCCATCATTTGTAACTCATGGAAAGATGAGTGGATTCTGGATACAGGTACAACATACCATGCGTGCCCTAATCGGGGCTGGTTTTTCAACTTTGAGAAGCTGGAGGAGTGTTCGGTCGTTATGGGCGACGATCACCCATGTAGCGTGGAGGGTGTAGGTACAATCCGAATCAGGATGTTAGATGGGATGGTTGTTGGCCCAAAGGCCATTATCCCGGTTATTTTGATGATAGCAAAACATATTTAGTTATGTGTTTAATAATCATGATTTTAAAGTATTTCAGGTTCAAGAAACAGATTTTGACGACTCCGCTAAAAGACTCACATATTTGGAGCTCGCCCAAGATTTGCACTCCCAAGCTAAAGCACATAGGAAGCTTCGGGAATTTGCGTTGAAGAATAGATCAAGAAAAAGATCAAGAATCCAAGATTTGTATTTTGTCTATTTTTGTTTTAGATATTTTGTCAAAACTAAATAGTAGAAGTAGAGATATGGGATATCACACACACATTTTCTAGAGTATTTTATGGCTTCAAAAAGACTTTCTATTTCCATTTCCAAACTTAGTTTTTAAATGAACATATTTATTTTGGAAATACGATTTTAGAAAGACTAGTTTTTGGAAAAACATTTTATGGAAATCAAGTTTTATCAAAAGATTTTTTATCAAAGTATTTTACCTTGATAGTAGTATGACACATGCTCATACTCTATGATTTTTCAAGACCAAAGTATTTAACCCTAGACCCAAAAACCAAAATCCAAAATTTTCCAGGTCTGTAAATTCTGTTTTTACAGAACTCACAGTGCCCGGTCGACCGGCAGTCGACCGGCACTCGACCGACATGCACAACTGTGCATGTTCGTATCAGTCGACCGGCAGTCGACCGATACTCGACCGGCCCAAACCCTTTGTTCTCTGGAAATTGCCAGTCGACCGACCCGGTCGACCGGTGAGCCCCAACGGTCGGATTTTTGACCGTTGGCGGTCGACCGACCCGGTCGACCGGGACTCTGTCAAAAGTTCTGACAGACTCAACAGCTATATTTTCTGACTCTTTGACTTTAGGGATTTGTCTCCAACGAATCTCTTGAGCAGTTTTTGACCCTATAAATAGGTAGTCACTTCAAGTGACATGACTAACAATTTTAAAAAGAATATCAAGAGTTTTTACAAGAGTTTTCAAGATTTCCAAAGTTTAAGTTTAGAAAAGATTTTTCTCTCCAAAGCCAAAATTCCATACACCTTACTTGGAGCCTATTCCTCTACTTCTCTCTTGTTTTGCACTACACAATCCCATACTCTAAGTCTCCTATTTGGTTCTAGGATTGTGCTTAGTGAGCTCTTTTGTAAAGTGATCAAGTGTGATCACTTCCATTGTAATTGAGTGAAGTTGTAGAGGCATCGGCCTCAAGGCGAGCTAGTGTGCTCAAGGTGGTGAAGTGTCATCACGGGAGACGGACAAGTGTTGTCCTTGTATTGTTGATCCGGTGGGATCCTCAATAGTGGAAATCCTTCAAGTGTGAAGGCGGGGACGTAGAGCGTGGCTCGAACCTCGGAAACATATCGGCGTGTTTGCGTTTGCTCAAATTCTTCTAACTCTATCTCTTTTATTACTTGCAATTTTACATTGTCTTTTACTTGCAAGAAATATTGTATTGTGCTAATTGTTTAGAGTTAAATTTTTAAATTCCACATAATTGCCATTATCATATAGCCATCACCTATTCACCCCCCCCTCTAGGCGATTTCAATTGGTATCAGAGCCTAACCCTAGATTCGGTTTAACCACCTTAGGGAGATCCTTCATTTGGCTATATATTTGCTTGTTGTTGTTTGTTGCATTTTACTTGCTTGTGCATTCATGGCATCCATGGACTTTTCTAGCATTAAATCCCCTCCCAAATTTGATGGCTTGAACTTTCCTATTTGGAAAGTCAAGATGAACTTGTTTTTGAAATCCTTAGGTGTTAGGGTAGCTAGGGCCATTACCAAAGACTTCATTGAACCAACTAGTGATGAGAGCACATGGTCCGAGGATACTTCCAAAGACTATGAAGCAAATGCTAGGGCACAATATGCATTAACACAAGCACTTAATGAAGATGACCTTGCACGCATCATAAATTGCAAATCCGCATATGAAGTGTGTAACATTTTGCTTGTGACTCATGAGGGAACGTCACAAGTCAAGAGAGCCAAAGTTGACTTGCTACGTTCTCAATATGAGAATTTTTACATGTTTGATAATGAGAGCATTGAGGACATGCTCACCCGTTTTACTAAAATAACTAATGCTCTTTCTTCCTTAGGCGACAAGATTGATAATGATCAAAAGATAAGGAAAGTGATTAGAGCTCTTCCCAAAGCGTGGGAAGTCAAGGCGACGACACTCAAGGAGCTCAACGATAAAGAGGAGATGGACTTCTCCGGCTTCATCGGAAATCTCAAGACACATGAGATGGAGATGAAGGTTCGAGAAGAAAGGGAGGCACCCAAGAAGAAGACCATTGCCTTCAAAGCCACTCCTACCATTGAGGAGGACGACTCATCGGATGATTGCGATGAGGACTTCGCCATGCTCATCCGGAAGGTGGGCAAGATGTTCTACAAGAAGGGACGGCAAAGCAACTTCCGAAGAGGGAGACCTCAAGGAAGGTATGAGAAGAAAAGAGAAGAACTCGGTCCTTGCTTCCATTGCAAGAAGATCGGTCATCTAATTGCCGAGTGTCCCGCTCTTCAAGCAACCACCTCCAAGCACGGGAAGAAGAAGAAAGCGTTGGCCGCTACATGGGATGATACGGATTCCGAATCCGAAGAGGAGCACGACGCCGCCAACATGTGCTTCATGGCACAAGGAGAGGACACTTCTAAGGTAACCCTTGAAACTACTTTAGAAGATGATGATTTAACAATGGATGAACTTGCACATGTCTTTGAAGAATTGCAACATAGGTATGAGATTTCACAATCTCATAATAAAAATTAAAAAGGGAAAATGAGTTTTTGAAAAATAAATTTGAAATAGTTGTAAATGAGAAAAATACCTTGTCTAGTTCATTTGAAAAATTGAAAATTGATTTTGATAAGTATAAACTTACAAATAAGGGTAAAACCCCCATGGTTTCTATTGACAAAATGATTTTGTTGAGATCCAAAAACGTGTTGAAGTTTTGGACTCAAATTTAAAAAGTTATGCATTTGACTTGAAAAAGATAGCTTCTAAATTTCCTAAGGGAGTACCCCAAGGGAAACATGCACCTCATACACATACACATGCACGAAAACATGCACACACTCATAAGCATGCATTTATGTATGGTAGTGGTAGAATTTATGTTTGCACGCATTGTGGCCGCAAAGGCCATTTAGAAAAGTTTTGTTATGCTAAAAATAATGTTAATAATAAATATGTTTGGGTTCGCCCCGGTACTAACCCCAAAGGACCCTCAAAGATTTGGGTACCAAAAGATCCTCCAAATGTAGGTGATACAGGTGGATCTACTTCCTCCAAGACTTAGGGGGAGACGGTGCCCGGGTGGTAGATGCAACTAAGCTCAAAGTTCAAATCTAGCTTGCATCGCTATCGTGGAGGCACCTATTTTTGGAGATTGCCCTTAAATTGGTAACATCTCCATTTTAAAATAGTTGTTGATTTTTGGTAATGTATACTTGTGTATAGAATTGATAGTTTGCTTTTGTATTCCATTGATACATGCTTATATAGAACTACTTTTCTATCATGTTGTGTACATACCTTGTGTTAATTTCCATATCTTGTATTTTATGCCTCATGTCATATTTGTCCACATGTCCATGTTGTTTGAGAATGTATCTATATGTATATACTATTTTTCAAAAGTATAAATTAATAATCAAAATTTCTTGTTTAAACAAATACCTTAAAGATGGCAATTGCGCGCCTCAACTCATTCAAGAGGAATCAAGAGGATGAAGTTCAGAACCCGTCACTGGGTATTCGGCTTCAACATCTTTATATCTTTGTTTAAATATGTAAAACAAAATTAAAACATTTTGTGTGAAGTTGATGTAAATGAAGATTTAAAACTGGTTGTTGTATGTTATAATATATCATATTTTATTTGTTATAATTTTTTTTTTAAATTTTTTTTTCTCTGGGTCAGATTCTGGTAGCAGATTTTCAGACAGCACCAGTCGACCGGACCCTAACCCCAGTCGACCGGCGCTGCCTGAGAGAAAATTTTGGATTTTTATTTCTGCTACCGGTCGACTGTTTTATAGGACCAGTCGACCGATCCGTGTGCGTGACTCTCTGTATCTTTTCGGTCGACCGGCCCTTAACCCCAGTCGACCGATCGTCGAATTATGGCTTTTATTTGGGATTTTCTTCACTGTTTCTCTCTCACTCTCACTTTTCCTCTCAGCGAACCGCAGGAGCCCCTCTTCTCAAAAATTTCCAACTTTCAACCCGCTCTTCTGATCTTCAATTCTTCTAAAACCCACTTCATATTTCCCCTTACTAATCCAGATCTACAATTTCAAAGAGATCCATCCATCAGATCTTCAGGATTTCGGGATTTTCAGCTAGGGTTTCAAAAATTTTCAACAAGGTAAAAATCGGATTTTTACTTCAGTTTTCCACTTCTAGCTTAGATATAATTGTTCCATTGTCTCTACTTTAGGTTACTTATCATCTAGATCGTGCCAAAACCTTAAAAATTTCATTTTTATCATGCCCCCTAAAAGATCTCGAACCGAGAAAGGAAAGGGTATTGCCCAATCCTCTTCTCAAGCTCCTAGAACTGATCCTTTGTTGCGTAACGATCTAGCCTCTGACCGTTACACTCATCTAGCCCCTAGGAACACAATTTCGGGTAGGTATGTGGCTATCCATGACTTTGAACACCTTGATATACCCCACATTCTCCGTACCAACAACCTTGTGGATTTCCTTTCCATCAGGGAGAAGGTCTACACATCCTTGGTTCCATACTTCTATGCTAACTTCGAATTTAGTGGGAACCGGATCACCTCTCGTGTGATGGGTAGGGATATAAATATTTCCCTAGGTCAGTTTGCTAGGATTCTTCATCTTTCCACTGATGGAATAGATGTCTACACTCATGACCTTCATGACTTTGCAGAATATCCGGAGGGTGAGTCTTCGCTCACCGCATCCACTCTCATTCACCAGGATGACAATCCCGATTTGGTGAGGAATGAGATTGTGAGTCAGTATTCCCTCCAATCTCAAGTTCTTGCTAAGATTATTTTCCACAACATCGTGCCTAAATCTGGTGAATTCAGTCATGCTCGAGGACCTGTTCCTTTGATTATCTACTGCCTCCTTAAAGGCATTAAGATAAATTTCCCTCGAGTTATCGCCTCTCACATGAGTTGTGATCAGATCCGCACTGCTGGTAGGAGTCTGCCTTACGGCATGCTCATTACCCATCTGCTTAAGGCTTTAGATTTTGATCTTTCTGGTCAAGCCCCTTCTAAACCCTCATCTGATATCAATGCTGCTGCTTTGAAGATGATGGAAGCTCAGTTGCGTAGACACGCACCTGTGCAACCACCACCTATTCCTCATGTTGCTCCTGGTCCAGCTCCAGGCCCTGCTTTTCCTGCTCCTGAGTTTCAGGGTATTTCTTCTTCTGAGCTCCGCTCGCAGATCGAGGCACATCAAGCCTGGGTCAGTGAGCAAGTCTCTGCACTTCGTGCAGATATGGATGCTCGTGATGTTTCTTTTCGGGCAGATATGGAGTCTCGTGTTGCTATGGATGCTGCTTTTCGGGCGGAGGTCCGAAACGACTTGTCTTATATGGCTGAATCCATGAGATTTGTGGATGTTCAGTTTCAGTCTCTGTTCACAAAATTTGACATAGTCGTTCCTGATGGGACTCCGGGTGCTCGTCGACTCCCTGCCACTGGTCCTCCTTTCCCTCCCAGAGCTCGCGTCTCTATTCCACCACCGCGCCCCATAGTTGATGCCTTGGATACAGAGGAGGTAGATTCCTCTTCTTCCTCAGATGATGGTGATGATCAGACGATGGCTGAGGCCTCTGGTGATGACGAGGAGGAGGATGATGAGGCCACTGAGTGATGCTGCTGATGATGCTGATGAGTGACCTCCCCTTTATTGATGATGTCAAAAAGGGGGAGAGATATTTGGAGAGAGAGAGATATTTTGAGAGAGAGAGATATTTGCTGTGACTTTGTTACTTTGTTATTTTGTTATGTTGTGTCGGACACCTTTGTTATGTACTTGCTTACTTTGTTTATGTTGGACATCCTTTTATTTTTGTGTTGTGGACATGTATCTTTTGTGTTATGTATTCATGTCATGTATGACTTATTTCCTTATCTACAATATGTCATGAGTAGTTGATATGTTATTTTTTTTGGCATGAATGTGTGATGTTTATGATTTACATGCCTGAGTATGATTTTTATATATATATATGCTTGTGTTGAGGGGGAGCTTCATTTGAAGACTCTACCCAAAATATCTTGTGATAACTACATATGTTTTGCCATCATCAAAAAGGGGGAGATTGTTGGCCCAAAGGCCATTATCCCGGTTATTTTGATGATAGCAAAACATATTTAGTTATGTGTTTAATAATCATGATTTTAAAGTATTTCAGGTTCAAGAAACAGATTTTGACGACTCCGCTAAAAGACTCACATATTTGGAGCTCGCCCAAGATTTGCACTCCCAAGCTAAAGCACATAGGAAGCTTCGGGAATTTGCGTTGAAGAATAGATCAAGAAAAAGATCAAGAATCCAAGATTTGTATTTTGTCTATTTTTGTTTTAGATATTTTGTCAAAACTAAATAGTAGAAGTAGAGATATGGGATATCACACACACACATTTTCTAGAGTGTTTTATGGCTTCAAAAAGACTTTCTATTTCCATTTCCAAACTTAGTTTTTAAATGAACATATTTATTTTGGAAATACGATTTTAGAAAGACTAGTTTTTGGAAAAACATTTTATGGAAAATCAAGTTTTATCAAAAGATTTTTTATCAAAGTATTTTACCTTGATAGTAGTATGACACATGCTCATACTCTATGATTTTTCAAGACCAAAGTATTTAACCCTAGACCCAAAAACCAAAATCTAAAATTTTCCAGGTCTGTAAATTCTGTTTTTACAGAACTCACAGTGCCCGGTCGACCGGCAGTCGACCGGCACTCGACCGACATGCACAACTGTGCATGTGCGTATCAGTCGACCGGCAGTCGACCGATACTCGACCGGCCCAAACCCTTTGTTCTCTGGAAATTGCCAGTCGACCGACCCGGTCGACCGGTGAGCCCCAACGGTCGGATTTTTGACCGTTGGCGGTCGACCGACCCGGTCGACCGGGACTCTGTCAAAAGTTCTGACAGACTCAACAGCTATATTTTCTGACTCTTTGACTTTAGGGATTTGTCTCCAACGAATCTCTTGAGCAGTTTTTGACCCCTATAAATAGGTAGTCACTTCAAGTGACATGACTAACAATTTTAAAAAGAATATCAAGAGTTTTTACAAGAGTTTTCAAGATTTCCAAAGTTTAAGTTTAGAAAAGATTTTTCTCTCCAAAGCCAAAATTCCATACACCTTACTTGGAGCCTATTCCTCTACTTCTCTCTTGTTTGCACTACACAATCCCATACTCTAAGTCTCCTATTTGGTTCTAGGATTGTGCTTAGTGAGCTCTTTTGTAAAGTGATCAAGTGTGATCACTTCCATTGTAATTGAGTGAAGTTGTAGAGGCATCGGCCTCAAGGCGAGCTAGTGTGCTCAAGGTGGTGAAGTGTCATCACGGGAGACGGACAAGTGTTGTCCTTGTATTGTTGATCCGGTGGGATCCTCAATAGTGGAAATCCTTCAAGTGTGAAGGCGGGGACGTAGAGCGTGGCTCGAACCTCGGAAACATATCGGCGTGTTTGCGTTTGCTCAAATTCTTCTAACTCTATCTCTTTTATTACTTGCAATTTTACATTGTCTTTTACTTGCAAGAAATATTGTATTGTGCTAATTGTTTAGAGTTAAATTTTTAAATTCCACATAATTGCCATTATCATATAGCCATCACCTATTCACCCCCCCCCCTCTAGGCGATTTCAATGGTAAGGGAGCTGAAGAGAGTGAGGTATGTACCTCAGTTGAAGAGAAATCTAATCTATGTGGAAACTTTGAAAGCATCGGGCATGGTGATATCTGTTCGAGATGGCGATCTCAGGATGATCAAGGGCTCGATGGTGGTGATGAAGGGCGTCCGCCGAGGAAATCTCTACTACTTGAAGGGTAGTACGATTACAGATCAGGTGGAGACTTCGATTTCCTCAGATGATGGTGGCCCTGAGGTCTGGCAGGAAAAGGTCGGACAGGAAGAAGAAAAGTCTTTGCGAGCTCCTGCAAAGATGGAATTGCTGGAAGGTGCTGCTACCTGCAAGTTGGAAGGTGGACACAGCATTCTGGATAAGAAGAAGGTGAGATTCAGCACCAGTGCTCACTGCAATGAAGGTCTTCTTGATTGTGTTCACATGAGCGTATGGGGAGCTGCTAAGACGGCATCGCTTGGAGGTCACAGGTACTTTGTCTCTTTTGTTGATGGTTCATCTAGGCAGGTTTAGATATATCCTATGAGACAAAGGGGTGAAGCCCCATATGTGTTGGTGAAGTGAAGAGGAAAAATGGAGAGGCATATAGGTAGGAAGATAAAAGAGCTTCATATTGGTAATGTTGGAAAGGACGTGTACCAGTTCCTACGATTTGGCCAGAACACAGGTATTGCTACTCACTTCATAACAGGTACAGATGGGTTGGCTAAAGATGTAGTCCGTTCCTTGCTGGAGGAGGTTCGGCGGTTGTTGTCTAATGTAGGATTAGACAGGTCGTTTTGGGCTGAGGCGACTGAGTATGCTAGCCATCTCATGAGCAGATCGACTGCGATAGGAGGTAAAGCTCCATTGAAAATTTGATCTGGGAAAGCTGCTCAAGATCATGGTGTGCTGCGGGAGTTTGGAAGTCCGGCCTACTTCAGTGCCAAGAATGGCAAGGTGAATCCGCGAGCAAAGAGGTTTGTCTATTTGGGCGTCAGAGGAATAGCTACAGGTTGTGGAACCCTGAAGACAAGAAGATCGTGATGAGCAGGAATGTCACATTTGGAGAGACTTCAGTGTTGAAGTCCACTGTCTCTCAGCAGGTGGAGAGGACGAAGACCAAGATTGGATCGCAGCGGGTGGAGGTTGATGCTACTTTATCATCTCCAGTTGGTTCGGCATTGGAGGAGACTTCACCGGATGTGACACCGGGTGGAGATCATGAAGCCAGGGTTGATGCTGAACAGATTGAAGACATTGCTGAGGATGTCGAGTTGTTTGCAGACATTGGAGCCAAGGTGAAACCACGCTTGTGCAGAAAGAAGAATGAATCTCAAGCTTGTGATCGTGACAAGCTGAAGTTGAAGGCCTTTGTCCTCCATGATGGTCGGGAAGAGGTTCATATGACTCAGTCAGACAGGTTCGCAACTGCAAATACAGGTACCATTGCTTGAGCTTGATGAAGCTCATTTAAATGAACTACGGTTGGCTTGATCCTTTTGGGTAAAGGTACGTAGGCAGCCATAAAGGCGCAGCCATTTGGTGATGCAACTCTTATGAAGCTATTTGGGTTCTCGAGAAGCTGTTTGGATCTTCACATAGAGGTGAAGAGTTGTGGCCGATGGAACTCCACGTAGAGGTGGAAAGGTTTCACGTAGACGTGAAGCGTTGTGGCCAATTGGACTTCACGTAGTGGTGAGGTGTTGTGATCTCGAGGAACAGGTTTATCATCCGGTGAGAAGATGTTGAGCTTGCATAAGGAGGGATGTGCATCCAGTTGAAGCCGATGATGTTTGGTGTGTACTACACAGACTTGGTTGGACCGTCAGTGAAAGACAGGAAGACTAAATAGAGCTGGTCAGTTAGAGAGTCAGTGTTGGCTCGTGAGGAAGTCTTCGTGAGGTCGTGAAGTTGTGGAGTAGAAACCACAGTTTGGTGATCGGCATGTATGGAAATTCTCCTAAGGTGAAGTGCAGGGAAGGCATGTGCGATGTTTTCCATGGATAGCTGAGCCAAAGATTCCAAGCGGAGATCGTGTGTCGATTTCGCCGAAATCGTGTGTCGATTTCGTCCGGTGCACGCAAGCCGAGATCGTGTGTCGATTTTGCCGAGATCGTGTGTCGATTTCGCCGAGATTGTGTGTCGATTTCGCCAGGTGATAGACTGGGGTTCGTTGGAGATCAGCTCAGATTTTAGGAAAATTCTTCGCCGAGGTGGAGAATTGTTGGAAAAAGAGAGTTTACTGATGGGAAAGTTGACAAGGATCGTCGAGGGTCGTCGAGTGATCGCCAAGGAGGTCGACGACAAAAGGACGAAAGAAGAAGCAGCAGCACAACAGCAGAAAAGTAGCAGGTGCAGGTGATCGGTCGACCGGCCCGGTCGACCGCCCGCACAAACAGGAGATCGGTCGACCGGCGCGGTCGACCGACGTGCACAAGGAAATATCTCGGTCGACCGCTCGGTCGACCGACTGAAGTGACCCAACTCTCTGTTGGGCACCTGGTCGACCGATGGAAGGGGTCGGTCGACCGACAGTCGGGTGCGGGTAATTTTCTGCTGATTCGAAAATCTGTGTATTTAAGGGCTGTTGTTGGTTTCTAGGGTTTGTACCTGGAAAAGAGAAGATTGCTGGAGCTCTCTAGCACTCAAAGAGGCTGCTAGCAATTGTAATCATCTTCCAAGTAAATTAAGCTCTCTTTCTATTGCCCCGAGGACGTAGGCATTGAGGCCGAACCTCGTTAAATTGTTTATTTGTGCTGGTGCTTTCTTCTAGTGATTGTTTTGTACTGTTTGGGGTTGTTCTTCGTGTTTGGGAGATACGTGAGATCCTCATCAGGTTGTTGTCGTAGGCACAACAGTGAAATGGCAGACTAGCACGGGGAATAGCTAGTGAATTGATGGACTAGAATAAGAAACTTCCAGTGTGGTAAATGGACCCGCACAAGAAATTGCTAGTGTGGTCGATTGACTGGAACAGGAAACTTCCAGTGTAGTGGTGTATGTGTGTGCTTTGAGGATTAGGGATGTAATCTCCCTTCTCTTTGGAGAAGAAAGATCATATATACCTGACAGAGATGTAGGCGTGGAAGCAGAACTGGCGGGCTGCTGTAACTGCACGATCTGTACGTGCTGGATTTGCTAGAACGATTGTGATTATTGGCATTGGCTGGTTGTGATAGCAGGTCAGGAAATCCGTCACTATTCATAAATGCCCGCGCTGAAAGGGAGCATCTCACGTTATGAACGTGAGAAAAATGGAGCTGCGTAACGATATGTGGAGATCTCGGTGGAGTGATTTTCGGGACCTCTTACTTGGAGTTGGAGACTTTTGGTATAGGAAAGACCTCGGAAAGACAATGAGGCGGAATGCAGCTCCAGACTGAGAATGTCTTCGGAAAAGTTGGATGTGACTGAGGTTGGATGTAACGGATATTTCGAGATGAACTCTGGGAGTTATAAATTTCTTGATGGAAGTTCTTGATAGCATACACGTGTCATCATTTTGATGAGTCTCAAATTTTAACCACTACAGTTTCACACTAGGTAACTACAAAATTTATAATCTAAGGCTAGCAAAAGAAAATAATTATATTCGGTCAATAATTACCGACACTATCTTGTTTGTCCAAGATGCCAGAGTACATGAATAAGAACTAGTTGCGTGTTTTACAAAACAAAACTGGGATCCACATCTGGACCCAACCGGCCAGAAGTACTGCGTTAATTTGCTAAGCAAATATAAGATCTTAACCTAATTTAAACAATTTAAATAGTAGTCAGGTAACCGTTTCTTGAGTTTAGAATTTGAGCACAAGCAAACCTCTAGTGTTTCATTAAAAAATTCTTAACAAAACAATTTTATAAAATAAAAAGAACAAAATGTATAAATACATAATTGGTTTACTCGGTAAAAAGAATCTAACATGACCACTTTACTTTCAGACGTTTTGACGATATATTTATTTTTTATTCAGACACATACACAATCTAAATAGCAATACTGAGCTCAGCCTAACCCGACCAGCCGATAGCGTTTTCTTTAAGGAAGCTAACAACCAAAAGGATAGCATCTACGAACCACGTTCGCAGAGGCCGGTCTTTTCTCGTGACAAACGTAAGTTACACAACAATAATAACATCCACTGCCGACAAGGCCGCACTCCTCTCTTTATATTGAGAAGATTCAGAGAGAAGAGACATAACTGGTTCATGCGTGAGAGCATCAATTAGAGCTAAATTTATGGAGGAAGAAGCATCAGAACTCTTCTGCCCATCGTCGACCCCGCCCAAGCTCACCCTCAGCTCATTCACGTCTCTCCCGAGACGGGCGGAGCGGCCGGGGGTGGCCACTCCGCCCATCCAGCTCGCGGGTGCCATCCCATTCAAATGGGAAGAGGCACCAGGGAGACCAGTGCAGCATGCCACTGGTTCGGCCTCTGCAGCCGCTGACGCTGACAGGCATCTAGGCCTCCCGCCGAGACTGTCAGCATCGGTGGCGATCAAGGAGGAGAGGGGAGGCACTAAGACTCTCTCTCCTGCTGCCGTCGTCGTCGACGGGCCTCCTCACTTCTTCGGCCGGAGGCCGCTTTCTCTCACTTTCGGCGGCAATGAGCGTTTACCCTTTGGAAAGAAAAGGGAAGGGGTAAAGAAAGTGAGGTGGGATGTGAGCTCGGAGAAGTCGTCGACAGAGGACGCAACCAATTCCTCTTCTTTCAACTCTTCTTCTATCGGATCCGTGTGCTCTTCTTCCAACGGTGAAGGGGCGAGCGAGGGTGAAGAGGAGGAGGGTGAAGTGGTGGCGGGTGAAGAAGGGAAGGAGGAGGAGAGGATGGTGAGGGTTTTGAGATACAAGAGGAAGAGAGCCCTCACCTGTGTTGCTTCTCACGCTGCCTCTCAATTGTGGGTATGTTTTTTTTTCCCCATTTCGCAGCTCCACCTCGTTACATCACTCATACAAAAAAACATATATATATATTGAAATTTAAACTTAAATTCTTTCTTCTTATTTTTTTCCCTATCTGTTCTGTTCATAATTCATGGGAAGAGAATTTTACTTTCAAATATTTGTTTCACCAGAAGCATAAATTTTCTGTGGTGTTTTTCCATTATAAAGACACTGAACAAGTGTTACTGTATTGAGCATGAACCACTTAATTTCTTCGTTTGAGCGAAAGCTATTACAAAATTGATACTTCAACAATTGTTTTGGTTGTCAGTAGAAAAGAATGGATATTGTAATTCATAAAAACTGAGAATTATTATCATACCATGAACTATTAGTTAATGTCTTAATTTCATATCTTCTGGCCTTCTCTCAACCTGACCGCAGAGACCAGAGACATGTCATAAAGATTCAAATGGTTTTTTTTTTTTTTTTTTTTGCTGAACTGCTAAAACTGAGGGAATGCTCAAACCAATGAGCATATTAGTCACACACAAACTGACTCATCAAATTCACAATAAATTTTTATTTTTTATTTTTGAAAACATTAGAATGTAACCAAACTTGAAAGCCCCACAATAAGGCAAACTCACCAAGATCTACTGTAAATATTATTGTGCTCTTTTTATTTTCTTCCAATTTTAAAGGTGCAACTGTGGAAAGATAGTAACACCAACGTCGTCCAAAATAAAATAGCTGAAAATTTGTCGACATGGTCACTGTTTAAGCATTGTGAGGCCAAGACTTTTGGTGTCTTCTTGGTTCGGAGTAGGTGAGAGCTTGTGCCTTTTCCCAAATTCCTGTGGTTCCACCTAAATCCAACCTGTCCCGGGCCCAGGCCTTTCACATCCGATTTGAACCCACAACCACAATATACATGGTAGAAATAAAGCATTGGGCCCCACTTTTGTTCCTCTTTCCATTTTTTGGAGCAACGGAGCCGCAAAAGTCCTCCTCTCTGACTTTATTTTAAAAACTAAGGAAAGAGAGTCTACTGTCCTCAGTTGGCCTGGTTGTTTTGCTGTGGGAGAAAAATATTTAATTTGAAAATAAAGAGAAAAAAGTGAAAAAAAATTGTAAGAGATTAAGATTTGTAAGTTTTTTTGGTGTTCATTAAAATTTAAAAGTGTGAATAAAAAAGTATACTGTATTTTTGATATATAATTAATAATATGAAAATGAAATTGAAAAGGCTCACCAAAAGTTGACAGTAAAATGATATTAAAATAAATATTAATAATAAACTTATTTTTGCACTGTAATTAAATAACAAGTGGGATTTATATGACCATAAAATTAACTTTTTTGAGTTACAACTTATTATTACAAGTAAAATTTACATGATCATAAAATTAAGGGGCCGTTTGTTTCGCCGTAAAAGGCATAAAAGTCTGTAATTCGTAAATGACTTACAACCCAATTACAATTACGGTGTTTGTTTGGACCGTAATTCGCAAAAGACTTACGTAACTCAATTATCACTCACTTGCAACCCAATTACCACTCACTTAAAGCTCAGTTACAGTTAATTTTGTGATCATACACATTTGTATTATTTTTTTATGTTAATATTAATTTTTTTATATTTAACATTTTTAATATTTATTTACAATATTAAAACTTTTTAAATCACCAATAGTTAATTTTATGGTCAACTTTTTCACGTACGACTAACACATTACGACAATCAAACACCGTAAAATACAATATACTTTCCCACTTATAACTTTATAATGCCAATCAAACACCATAAAACTTACATGCATGTAACTCATTTACAACTGTAAAAGACTTTATCAATTACAACTTACGAATTACGGTCAATTACGACAACCAAACGGACCCTAAGTGTAACACTCTGCAAGTGAAAAAAATGATAGAGGAGGTGTAAAAGGGGAAAGAGAAAAGGAAAAAGGATTTTCCATTTTCATTTTCTAGTTTCAAACAAACACCGGAAATGAGAAACCTCACCTCATTTCCGCTTTTCTCCGGTTCTGCCTCAAACGAAACATGGGGCGCTATGTGAGTGAAATCCACATTAGATGTTTGTTTGTCCATGATTGAAAAAACACATGATGATAATCAGGGCAACAAAATTCCTACGCGACCCCTCATTGTTATGTTGCAGAAATCGCGACTGAAGCATGTTACTGATTCCCTCTGATATTTTATTGATTTGAACCCCCCAATTAGAGATACTATTTTTTAGTAAGAAACAAACACCCTATTAATCACTGCCAAGTCCAGTTCACCTACCCCGCTAATGAATTTCCCAGGGGACAACAGATTGAAATTTTTTGTTTGGCCTAAGGCTTAATTCTACTTAATAGTGAAAATCTCTTTGTTTCTACATGCAGGCTAGCATATTTGGGAGGCTGAAGCAGGCAGTTGTCCCATGTAAGAGGAACCCCAAAATCTGACAGCCCTCTCTCTTGGACTCAGTCAATCTCTCAAAAGATTATACATGGTCGACTGCTGAAGATTGTACGCCACCATGTCGAGCTTCGTATGCACTGAACCTTGTGCCTTTGAGTTGATCTAAAATCCAACGAGTTGGCAATCATGGCATGGATAAAAGCTAGAATGTAACCGTTTTTTAGTTGATGACAAATTATATGAGTTTTTCTTCCACTTCTTTCGTCTCTTGTTGTGTTAGCTTGTCACAAACTGAGAAGTGGCTTAACTCCATAGAAAGGCTACTTGCCTCCTAGTTTGTCCAGCAATCAAAAGTGTTTCTTATTGCTTGTCTAAAGACAAATTACTGCTATTAACATTTTCGCTGCAAAGAAGCAGAATTATGTGAATATGTTTTATATACTAAGAAAATATGCTATATACTAGGGGCATGTTTGGCGAAAAGAGAAATGGTTTCTCATCTCTGAGGTGTTGAATACTGTAAACAATTTTGATAATTTGCTCTTCGAGTCCTTTTTATTTGTTTGGATGGGAACTGATACAGGAAGAGAAGCACGACAAACAGCATGCTGAAAGACTTGATCTGTTGATAGCACTCTTTAGATTGTGTACAGGCTTTTTCCCTTTCAGCTGTTGATAACTCTATTACGTATTAGGTGTCTGAGTTAACTTAGGATTCTGTTTTGGATTCAAGTTCGGAATCCAATAGATTTTTCAGTTTCTTTATTTCTAACTTTCTTTTTCTTTATTTTGAATTTAACTTTCATAAATAGAATAAAACTTTTGTAAGGCTATATAAAGGCCCTTGTATCCTTATTTTCGTAATCAATCTTTTAATTCATCTAATTATTCAATTTTTAATCAAAATACTTTGAGTTTTCCTCATATTTGCTCATGGATTCGAGTTATTCTCTTGGTTCGTGGATTTGGGTCGTTCTTACTCGTGGATTTGAGTAGTTACCATTACCTGGAGATCTCTTCAGGATTCGGTAGCGCTAGAACGAAATCTATCCAGCGTCATTCGTCTTCTTCGCTTCTCCGTCCGCGTCAAGTGTGATCCTTGCTTAAGATGATCGAGATAATATTTTTCTTCAATTGAGGGACATACCTCACTTCCTCAGTTTCCGCACCATCCCATCAAATATCTTGATAAGGATTTTACACATCCCTTCCATGTTGTAAGGATGATCATCACTCATGATAACGAAAAAACCATCCAGTTTCTTAAAGCTAGAAAATAAATTCCTATTTGGACAAACATGATAGGTAGCACATGTACACAATGTCCACTCAGAATCACCTGAGTAACCAACAGTACGAGTAATGACTGAGAATGTAGCCAACAGTACGAGTAATGACTGAGAATGAGAATACTGATGAGTCTGAGTTTCATCCATGTGCCTATGAAGTACCACCCTGCGTACTGACTACTTGTGCGAGACTTGTCTCGAGCTTTGACTCTTTCTTCTTATCATTAATTCTTAGGCAATCAGTTTTCCAGTACCCTAACTCTTTACATAAGGCATACTAGTTCTTCTTTAGATCTCTGAAATCGGCTCTAGACTTCGATCTTTCACGATCACCTTTACTCTTTCGACTGGAACACCTGCCTCTTACTGTCAAAGCTTCTGTCGATGTACTATTGGATGACACTTTGTCTTTCCTTCTCAATTCATGATTTACAAGAGCAGAGAAAACTTCACTATAGCTAAAAGATTGTTAACTGCTTATTAGGGTGAGAACGAAGGTCTCATAGTCCTCATATGGAAGAGAACTCAAAATAATTAATGCCTTGTCCTCGTCCTCGATTACCACATTCACGTTAGATAAATCCGTAAAAAGCTTCGTGTAGTTATTCATATGTTCACCGATTGAGATACATTTCTTCAATTGGAAGCAATAAAGCTTCATCTTCTGGTGCAAGCGATTTCTTGTGCTCTTTGTCAAATACTTGCTTTCAAGAATCTCCCATATCTTCTTCGTTGAAGTCTCAGTCATTACATGATATTTCATATCTTGTATTAAATAAGATCTTATGACATCACATGCCGACCTATTCATCTTGTCCCAGTCTTTTTCAGAAGTCTCCCCGGCTTTTCCTTCAAACGTAAAGCATCTTCGAGGTTTCATATTGTCAATGCATCCATCACCTCGCATCTCTACATGCCGAAATTATTCATATCGTCAAACTTCACCATATCAATTTTTAACTGATAAATATTCACGGTTTTCACCGCGGACTGATTATTCTCGACCATCTCCTCAAACAGATCCAACAAAGCAATGTGAAAACAATTAGTACAAACAAATCCAAATAGATAAAGATCGAATCTTTACCTCCAAATGAAATCATCGATAAGTTTCCAAAGCAATTTGCTCCACCCAAACGAACTCCCCGTCGAAAATTCAGAAAGCTCTGATACCACTTGTTGGGAATATTACCAGAGATCCAATGCAAACATCAGAGTTTTTACCGCAAAATAGTCACAAATAACAAGAACAAATAAACGAGAAAGAAAGCGAGAAAATGGGAATTTAACGAGATACGACAATTGCTTACGTACTTGGGGCAGAAGGCAGAAGGGAAGAGAGATTTTATTCAAATCAATCAATTTAGGCTACAATCAATGGGAACAATACCCCTCTTTATATAGGCAAAGAGCCCACGAACAAAAGAAAAACAAAAGTTCTGAATTTGGATCAGAAATGAACTCAGAATCTGACTTGGAAACCACCCAGTACACGTGTCTGTCAACATCCAGAAGGGCCTGTTGACAGACTGTGCAACACCCAACTCCCGGCCGCTGTCGAGCCATGGGGTCTGTCGACAGACTGAGCCACAGCTGCCGACAGGCCTAAATAACATCCATAGTCTGGATAACTCCACTCTATGTATCTGCGTATCCAAGTAAGATGACGATAGCATGCAGGCCTGTCGACGGCGATTCTCTGCTCTAGTCTTTTATTGCTGTTGTTATCTGTTTGGGCTAGAAAACCCTACCAACTAGATTTTTACTCTCCCCCCACATGGCTATTGAGGATGATGACTCAGACTATTTGAGACCGGTGACATATCAGACTCTTAATTTTTGCCACTCAGGTTCTCCAACCTGACTTTTGGTAGAGGAGCAATCTGTATTTCGTATCATGAAAGTCTGATGTTGTGACCCACTTTCCGGGTTATCTATATTGTTTTTGTCTATTGTGTTCCTTGACATCTGCGTGTGCAGTTTTGTTTTCTTGAGGAGGATTCCCTATGTCTTACATCATGCTTGGTTGTATGTTTACATTAAAAACTTTTTAATGAAATGCGGGGAGTCCCGATAAGCTCACCGTTTTTTTCTCAAAAAAAAAAAATGTCAGCTTGCGCCAATAGTAGGTTTGCAGTATTTTGACAGTTTAAAAAGTCAATGCCCGAACCTTTACAATTTCAACAAATTCACCAACTGGCATCTGTAGAAGTCGGGTCAATGCTCTCGCAGCGTGTTTAGCGCAGAAAGAGGAGGAGCGTGGATGTGTAGAATACCATCGTCTCGTGAGAAGATTACGTTGAAGAGCATTCGTTATGGTTGACCTATTTATTTGTGCATCTTTGTCAAACAAAATTTAGTGATGGTTTTGGTCTACCATTTGGATAATGTGGTCTTAGAATTGGAACTAATTATAAGAACAGATATGCGTTGGAGGATGTTGCGTGCGTGCAATGTGGAATTTGTGCGGTGAGGTCAGGGGGAGATGGAAAGACTGATGAATAGAGACCATAATTATGTTATAAAAGTTAGGTTAAAAGTAAACTTTGCTTAAATTGGTTTCTGTTGAGGCACGACAACTTTTTATGAGATTTAAATTTTTTTTTGTTTTTATTTTTTAGAGAAAACGGTGAACCTCTGGGGTCTTTTCGCGCTTCATTAAAAAGTTTCTCCTTAAAATATGCTTTATGAGATCTAATCTTAGTCCTTAGATTTGGTGGTTGCTCCAAGTTAGCCGAGGAAGAAAAGAATTGGGACCTATTGGTAGTTTGTGGCCAGCGAAGAGGTGGGATCAAGTGGAAACTCTTCTTCGAGTGTTGCAACATGTCGCTTTTTGCAAGACGAAGGTCTAGACATCTTGAAGGCAACAATAGGGGGTCTTAGTCCATCACTGTGAGCTCGTTGGTGGTGAGGTGGGTGACACTGCAGGAACCCTCTGTTTGACGTTAATTTAGCTTTTAGTTACAAGTTTTTTTGTCATGATCAGTAAATTTAAACCAATTTGGCCTATTTTTTTTCTAAAGTAGTTTTTGTCACTTCGATGATGGGTTATAAGACTCAAAAAGTTAATTCATGTTGATTTTTTTTAAAAATAAAAGAATTTTGCAAGATAACAAATCTAGTCATAGTAAATTCTCTCTTATTAAACCTAAGCATTTCCACCATCAATCCCAACAATTTTTCATTTGATCCAAGACTTTACTAAAATTAGAAGTAATATTTATTCAACCGCATGCTAAAATTAGAAGTAAACTAAATTTTATACAACTATCACCATGTTCACCTCAGCTCAAGTGGTAAGGGGTTAAGAATAAATTGGGAGAACTCTTAAGTTTAAGATTGATATAACCTCTATTAACAATAAAAAAAGAATTTTTTTATTATTTAGCACGATCATTGTACCTTGAAAAAGTTTGGACATATCTTATAACTAATAACAGAATTATCTAATGATTATTATTAGTACAAAAGTGTAATATATCCTGTTGATAACACATCTAAATGAAGTTTTTTTTGCTTTTCATCCACACGACTGTACTGATGACATCAAGCAATTCCCATTTACAACCCAAAAGAAAAAGAAAAAATTGGGATGCTGGATTGGGCCTGGATTGGGCCTGGCTTATCCGCTTATTGGACTCCAAAGTTCCAAACCACTGAAATGACAATTAGGCTGGACTTTGATCTGCGTGATCTCTTACCCAGGTTTACCCTACAGAATTTGACCTAAGATCAGATGGGCTGGATTTATAATTGAGTTGGTGAGAGGCTTCTGAGGGCCTGTTACGTTTAATGTCCATAATCTGGGCTGTGCCTTTACAAGAATTTGTGGTTTATTCATTTTCATCTGAATTTTTTTGTAGCCCAGTGGACGGTTTTGTTCTTTCCCGAAATCCTTAGGACCGTGGCCTGTTGAATTAGGCCCAGGGCTGAGGTTAGGGCTGAATATAAGGCCCAAAGCGAGGCCAGGGCCTACCGTAAGCCCCGTCCTGCCCCGATCCATTATCATCCCTGTTCCATCCTTGTATTTATGTATTTATGATAATAAACATCCTAAAGGGAGTATATAGTTTATGTACCAATAAACATGCAGAGCTAAATTATTGTTAGTAGTATATGCACATAGTTGAATACAATTCATATACAACTCATATTTCTATTAAAGATCCTATATTTGGGATTTACCATATTAAAACCATGTCTCTGTGTACACACACAGTTTCTCTGAAGTTATCAGGTAAGAAGATTGCTCTATTATTGAAGGAAGATCACTGATCCAAATCACAAGCCCCTTCACACAATAACCTTTTCCTGATCAACATGAGAGGGTCAACAGAAAAAGCTCATGCATTGATCTTGAAAATTTTCTACATGTAAGACTCAGAAGGAGCTACAGTCAAAGAAATCTACGATTTTCGAGTTCGGTTCATGTGTGTGAGCCGCACACACATAAAATAAGAGAGTCAATCACGCATTGACACGTGAATTGATCTTTATAAAATACATTATGTGTGTGGGCTTCACATATACGGGTGAATGCGTGATTAGCTCTCTTATTGTATGTGTGTGTGGCTCACACACATGAACCGAACCCAAAATAGTTTAACCTGTTTAATTCTCATTATGCACTCCTCGTCTGATCCTTTTCCAAGCTCCTGACAGAATTAAACCGGTTAAACTAAATTATTACTAAGCCTGTATATAGAGTAAACGCTGTTGCATTACATAATTAAATAGCAAGCTTGACATCTAAATTTGTGGGTTAATGAACACAAACCTCAATAGTTTGTATGGAAACATAAATACTTTTGTGTGATATAAATTAATCTAGTGTTCCAAGATAATTAGAGTGGTGTGAATTAGGTCAATCACCTATAACGCGAGACTTTTAATTATTTTGGAATTAGATGGTAGAACTAGAGAATATATTAAGGTTAATTACAGTTTAGTATATTTCATAAATTTTGTAGATACTCAACTTGATGTATAGATAAGTGCTGGATATATTAGGATTAATTAGAGTAATTAAGGCACATGAAAGAATTGCTCCAGCTTTGCGCTTTTTTTTTTTTTCTTCCCTTTTTTCCCCTTTTGGGTCAGAAATCCCTGAAAAGACACCAAATCAAATACTTTTTCAAATGATGGACTACACTAGCTAGTTACTTCATATAAATCATATAAATCTTATAAATGCTGGAAAAAATTTAAAATAACTGCGTCCAACAATCAATTTAAAATAGTGTTCATTATATGTATGTGTGATGTTATGTACCTGAACGTAATGAATGAGAGTGTTCAAGCTCTTCATCTTCCTGTGAGGCCACCTGGGGATCCCAAGCTCCCTGCACCTCTTCATCAACAATGTCACCCCCACATTCATCTCCTCGGCCGCTCTCGTTATCGGCATGTAGAAGTAGCTCCTCATCTCCTCCGGACCGATCTCCGCCAGCGTCGACCGTCCAGTTGGCGTGATTCTCCTCTCCATCCTCGTCTTCTTCTTCTTCTCTTGGTGCCCGCCGCTGCAGAAGCTTGCGTTGGCTAACTCGCATGGATTGATCATGGAATCATGATCAGCACTGTTCAGAGGCACTACGTCGACGATAACATCATCTTGAGAGACAATGTTGTTGTCCCCAGAGAATGATTGGATGTCATTATCGAACGAGACTTCACGAGATCACATCAAGATGGTTCGATGTGAGGAATGAGAGATCGTCGACGAAGTGATTACTGAAACTATTGGGAAGGGTTACGAGAGCATCCGTCATCTCATCATCACTGCTGCTGCAACAAAATGTCTCGTAAAAATTACTAGTGTTGATTTTGATGTACTAATTATAAGATTAATTGAAGAAAATGTAGAAGTTGACGATCGAAATGATGAAAAATTTTGACACTACGCTCCTTTTCTGATACCTGTCGCAGTGAAAGGGCGGAAAACTAGTGAGCGGAGTTTCAAAGTGAGTGCGATCAAAGAAGCTCTCGATCTGACCCTCTGTTGCAACGTCAACACTGATCGCGCTGTTGTTAGAATGACCCAAGTGATCCATTTTTGAGAGATAATCAGCAGATCGATCAACTTTGATTTTGCTTTACAAACGAAATGGTCTGCGTGTGAGATGGGAGAGGAGTTGTAGTTTGCACTCTCTGAGCAATGATCATCTCATGGAAGGAAGCATTTTATAGAGGAAGGAGGCATGATTAATGATTAGCGAATTGATAATCAAACCCCCTTGAAATGGTGTGTTACTGTTAATAAAGTAGTAATAATAATAATTTTGCATGTAGAAAGTGCACTGTTATTTATTGCTTCCTCTCTCTAGTTAAACGCATCCAGACGTGTGCGACTACGTATTTATTCATTACTCTCTCTCTCTCTCTCTCTCTCACATCTCTAATTATTGGATTGGGAAGAGGGGAAGGGAAATATTAGATGTGAACAGGGATCTAAACGGGTTGGGGTTAGGTCCTTCGCGCGAAGGACCGGCCTCGTCCTTCGCGCGCACTCAGCCGTCCAATCATGGCTGCATTGAGATGCGTGATGAAGTTAGATTGCAACTCTGAAAACGCTGTTTAATTGCGTTATGTCTTTACATTCAAAAAAAAGGAAGAGAGAGAGAGAGAGAGAACAGAGAGAGAGAGAGAGCAACGTTTCGTCTTCTTCTCTCCCCAACTTGACCTTGGAAAGGATTGAAACCCATCCCTCTCGTTTGAGCGATCCTCTCGGTTCAAACATGATACCCTTTGTTCCTCTCTGCTCTCATCAATGGCTCCCTCACTTTCCCTCTTCTTCTTCATCTTCATCTTCCTCTTTTTCTCCCCTCTCCTCCTTTGAGCCCCTCGACACGAAAAGTTAGGCTTCATTGCAGTGGCCTTCATGAGATGGGTTGTTCTATTTTGTTGGCAGTGGAGGCTCTAATAGCTATAAAGAGAGATTTGATTGATCCCATGGAGTTCTAAGAAACTGGGATGAAGACTCTTTTGACCCTTGCAGCTAGGCCACTTGCTCTTCTAAAAATCTTGTCATTGCTTGTTCGACTGGGAGGGTGAGGGTCGCCGCCGACGTGGCGGAGGCCTTCGTGTACCTCCACGAGCTGTCCGACGGCGCGGTGGTCCACCGCGACGAGAAGCCCACAAACGTGCTGCTCACCGATGGCATGCTGGCAAAGGTTGCGCATTTCGGTGTATCGCAGGTCATGCCGTCAGAGGGGAGCCACCTGTCCATTGAAATTAGATACATGTCTCAGTTCTTTTTTTTATAGGTGATTTGTTTGTTGCGCTCAAATGGAGACAATTTTTAGTTATGTTTGTTGCTGTTTTTTTTATTCTGATAAATATTAAAGATATCATAAATCCATGGTAAATATAAAGATATCATAAATCCATGGTCCTTTAGAAATTTCTCAAGGCTGTACTCACATTTGACTGTATCATCCATATTCTTCTGATTGAGCTATAAAATTTTAAAAGTAATTTGATTCTCTTATCTCAGATGCAAACATTTCTGACAGCGTAGATAACAAGAATTATTTACGTACATTTTCTTGTAGAAATTGTTCTCATGCTTTCACACACCAAGTTCGCCTTCTTCAAGTGTTGTACAAACTCTCTCATTGCCACAAACGGAAAAAAAGAAGCTTTGGAATCAGAGAGCTCTCACAAAGAAAAAAAATGACAAGAATATTTTTCGGTTCACATAAAGACATGTCACAATGATTTTCTGGAAGAAAAAAATTTAAAAAGAATTCTTTAGTTTAACTTTGATAATGGCAAGATTATTTTAGACATTGCTTGATGTAGATACATATAGAGGACAAACTCAAAACTGATATCATTAGCATGTGGTCTTTGTGTAGGGATGGGACCTAGTGCATTGCAAGTTGATACAGAATGTGAATGAGTGCTCTTTGTTTCTATCCCAACGAACCATAACCGTCTTGTGTTGGACAATTGCTTTCTTAAGGATCACCCATGGCCTCTTCTCTTGGACACAGGTCAAGGCTGATATCATTGTAGCAGAGTTCAATTTGCAGAGGTCAATTTGTATTGATATAGATACACAGAGGACAAACTCAAGACTGATGCATTGAAAGTGAGGGAGCCATGATGAGAGCAGAGAGGAACAAAGGGTACCATGGTCGAACGAGAGGATCGCTCAAACGAGAGGGATGGGTTTCAATCCTTTCCCAAGGTCAAGTTGGGGAGAGAGAGAAGACGAAAACGTTGCTCTCTCTATGTTCTCTCTCTCTCTCTTCCTTTTTTGAATGTAAAGACATAATGCAATTAAACACCGTTTTCAAAGTTGCAATCTAACTTCATCAGCATCTCAATGCAACCATGATCGGACGGCTGAGTGCGTGCGAAGGACGTGGCCGGTCCTTCGCGCGAAGGACCTAACCCCAACCCGATCTAAACTCACAAGAGCCCCATTGCATTTTGTGGCGCACTTAATGATGATTAATTAAGATTTGGGAAATAAATCTCTCATCGGGTTTAGAGATTCATGGTGTTAATTGTGGGCAAAGGCATTTTCACTTTCACATCATCATAGATTCTTTCCCTTTGATCTTTCTTGTTTTTTTTGGTTTTACTTTTAACTACCTTTTGTTCAAATCTTTTGGATAGAGCTCATGCACAGCAAAATGCTTGTTGCATTTGATGCTCTGGGAAGGTCCGTTCTCTTTCTCAGCTTGCATCATATTATTATTATTACGTACTTTTGAACATGCATACATCACAAACGCAAGAACAGTATTCATTTCCAATACAAAATATGGAATTTATTCAAACAGAGGGAAAAAAAAATACAAATTATGGAAATTCTCTCTTATTCCATGCAAAATTCTGAAGGCTAGGGTCAGAAAAATACTTGGGCGATAAATAAGAGAAGGGTGTGTACTTTTTTACAGGACTACAGGTTCCAACACATTGCACCTGTAAAGCTGAAAATACACAATTGAAGTTGAATTCCACAGTTGCAGATGACTCCTATTTAGACCACTTTGATCAGCTTCCAAAATTAGAGCAGGTCAGATTAAATAATAAATCTGAAAATCTAGAGACATTCATGAAGTTCATACCCTATTTCACCATGTATAAGATCTGGAGCATGCAATTTTAACATGAGGTCCAAGGAAGTCCTGCCCCAAGTCCAGTTGCAGAGCAGTACTTCCATTTGTTAACAAAAAGATTTGTTTCTCAAGAAAGCAAGACTTCCACAGAAACATATTGCTGGTCATTTGGTGGTTCCCATGGAGAGAGAACTCCACTTCAAAAATTTTCTTTATTTAAACAAATCCTTTTAAGTTCTCAACTTTAAATAACATTGGTAGACAAATTACCAATCAGTCAAATCAAAAACATGATCCCTGGGGTCACTGATATGTGTTAAGCTACAAACCATGCAAAAGGCAAGAGCATTTAAAAATGTCAAAATAGAAGACAGGGAAGAGAGACGATGACACAGAAGCCTAAACCGTCCAGATTATTCTCGAGATTTCCCAGTCACGCCTGCAACAACCTGCCCAGAAAAGAAAAAGAAAAATTAAAATACATCACCAAAATGCTATGCAACTGCGTATGAGTAAGTTATACTGCTGGCTTAACTAAAGATTATTATTGTAAACAAAAACCTTGTGAACAATACCGTAACCTGAACTAAGCTCTTCCACTTTGGTTAATCACCACAACAGAGTCCAATATGTAATCTTTCGTGAAGAATAATGATTTTTCTTTTTCTTGGTAGAGTTAAACTTATCAATATACTAATGCCTGTGATATGAGTAATTTATGACTTTGATGAGAGTTGAGAATAATTTATGACTTCTAATGCCCTGCGATATGAGTTGAGAGTAATTTATGACTTTGCTCTGCATGCACCCTGATTTCATTGACATTATCACTATCAAGGCTTTTCATATATAAATAAGGTAATTATAGAAGACAACTCTAAACTCACAGAAAAGGCAACGAAAAGAATATGAGCAACTAATGAAATTTAAGTTCATGCAACTAGCGAGTAACCATGCCAACTGATCCCAGACCAAAATAGATAGTTACCAGAGGGAAAAGATGAAAAGAGCTGCTATTAATTAAATTGCATTCATTTGAGGCAGAACATAGGACAATCAAATTGGCACACCAGAGTGGTTCAGTCAAATTAACACATCTAGTTTTAAAAGAAGAGGACTGCATTTTTAAGCTTAAACTTATGCAGAAAGAATGGAAAAATCAAACATCTCATATCACCAGAAAGAAGGAATGCTCCCCGGGTTTACAACAGCCGAAGTAGGGTGGGTGTGGCCATGAAGGTCAGGACAAGCGCACAAATAGTATGATGCACTGGATTGACCAATTCATCAAAATTTAAGAGGTAGCCTCGTAGGAAAACATCAGAAAAAAGCCATGTAGCAAAATTTAAAATGAAATAAGCAATTAAACACTTTTGTTAAAGTAATGAAGAGTCGGAACATATATACATACATCACGTAGAGCTGGTTGTGGAACTTGCTCAGCTGTTTCAAAGGAATCTAAAATAGGCCTCACTACAGCTGGAAGGAAGAGACCTGAAATTGCATAACAAAATAACCCATCAGGAAGGCAGGTTAGACTGCATAAAAACTTAATTGACAAAGAAAATTTTAATAAGAAATATCCAGTATGTAATAACATTCTCCAAGTGCAAATAGATAGATTATCCCACTTAATTTTTTTCATTAATAAAAAGAGACTATTAACTGGACTTCAAATTATGCTCATGCAAGTTATAGGCTTACTGGAGCCATCAGCACTTGCATATTGCAAAAGCAGCTGTTTATGATGGCTAAGTGTCAAACAGTTCTCATAAACCTCAATAGGTCAGTCTGGAAACTAAATAGGTCGGTACTAAGCTTAATGTAGAATGTAGAAAGATTGTGGGGCGGACATGTACACTAGATGTCGATTCAAAAAAAAAAAACTAGAATGTTTTGCAACCTCATTCAGAAACCCATGCAAGAAGAATGAGTCATCACCAATCAGTTATTATGGACTGGGTTCATTTTCTAAAGAACTAACAAGCAGTGAGAACCTAAAAGTTGCGCTTTAGAAGAATATCCACCGACAGGTATACAAGACGCGTCCTCGAGAGGTTTCAAAGAAAAACAATTCTGAACACCAACTAGATGCTTCTATAATACAGAATCAACTAAAGTTTCAATGTCACCCAGATGATGAATAAATTAACAAACATAAACAAGCTGACAGATTATCCTTGTTTCATTAGTGAATACTGTGATAAAATTCCAAAAAATTCATTTCAGAAAAAGTAAATGATATACAATTTCAATAAGATTCTTAATCAATAAGGAAAACCTTCAGTAACTATAGATTAAAAGCCAACTCATGAAGCTAATTGTATAATGAGCATATAACTGGAACACCTTCCATCTTAGTGACTTGAGTTCAGTTAAGTGACTCAAGGACAACTAAGATATTAATCGACCATTTATTGCTGTTCCCGTCCAAAGCCCAGGAAACAAGCCATAATCTGTCTTACAAGTTTCCAGAGTCTCATAGCAATACACAAATTCGATCATGAAACATGGCCATTTTGCTATTCAAGATTTCCTTCTTAATTCTGTGCATTTTCTTACAGCGCATGACATGCCTATGCCATTTAGAAGTGATTATTTTCAGTTTGTCTTAAATCAATACAAGTTTGTGATACCTTCTCTAATTCATTCCTCCCTTCACTCTTGCTATGTTTACCATACATGACTGTACTTTGTTCATCTTGCATGCTCATCTCTTCCGTTTTGCCTTGCATTCTAAAGAATTTTGTGGAGTTTATTGCCATCATGCAACATCTCCATTTAGTTCCAAAGCATGTCCAGTCAGATAGCGGCCATTACTCATCTCTCCACTTCCGCTACTTACTCCCAGGTCTAAATATATATATGACTTCATCTTACCATGCTTTTGAAATATACACTTGACAAAATTACATCCTGACATTCTCAGGCTATCAATTCTGGTTCTCCCCAATTTGCTTTACCATTTCTATTGAAATTGCATTCCACAAACTTCAGACTTTGTTTTTCTGATATTTACATCCTTGATGCTCAAAGTTTTCCTCCAGAATTCCAATATAAAACTCAATAAAATCTTTGTTTCTTTTATCATGTTTCTCCACATCGTTACAATAAGATACATGCAATTCTTTCTTTTATTTAGGGTGCATCTGCATAAGGGAAATGGCCATAGAACTGACTCTAGCCATAATCAGCCCACTTGCTTAGCCACAACAATTTCCCCTGCTTTTTCTTCCCCACCCTACCATATTCATTACAATATTTAAGGCGATCACAACTCATCTTGAATTCAACTTCCATGCTAATGCTTTCAATCAGTCAATGGAAACAACTTTCTTCCTCATTCCTAACAAACCAAAGGTTCTGAATGCTTATCTGCATAACATGAAATATTTTTAAGCAGATTTTACGTCCTCAAGCATTTGTTACATGAGGCAATTCCAGATTTAGTAAAGTTGAACACTCACAACAAACTACCTCACTTTTCTGTCTTGAATCATTTTCACCATAGTTCTCATAGGAAAAGTGCAAGTTACTTGGACCTCATTGCCAATATTAACTGAACAATTAGATACTCATCTCTCGAAGCATAAAACATAGGATGCTAAGAAATGCTAGTAATTTGCTAAAAAGTTTGATATTTTTCAAGACCGAAAAGTAAGTTAAATATGCATGTTATTACAATTCTCTATACGATAAGTTACTCGGCAAAGAAAAACTACTAATTTTGCAACGTTAAGGCAAGGAGATATAGAGATAACGAGCAAGTCAAATGTACTGAAATTGTAGATGATATAGATGAAAAAAAATATTATTTTCAAAATTACAAAGTGAGGAGACGTTTTGACATTGGAAGAAGTGAAGCTGAAGGGTGAAATATAATATATAAGAAACAGTGTTTATGATACATGATTTAGTGACACAGGAAATATTGACTAGTCAAACTAAACATACATGCTATTACACTATCTGTGACTGATTTTCCTTTTTCTGCTTTCTCTTGGGATGAACACGTGTAGATTTTAATACCTTGGAGGCTTGGACTTATTGCAAGAAAAAAGTAAGAATTCAAGGAGATATCTGACAGGATGAGAGTTCAAAAGAGACATATCTAACAGGAGACAACAAGAAAGACAAAGCGGAAATTGTTACCATCATGTCATGTGACTGATGCATATCGCATCAAGATGAGAATATTTCTAAGTAGGGGTGTGAAATGGGCCGGGCCTGGCCACCAACCCGCACAGACCTTCATTCACAAAGACTCACACAAATTCTAAAGTGTACTTTTACCATAGCTGAAGAAGTCAGTTCACTTAATAATCCAGTGTACTTTTATCATATCAAGAACTCAATTCTACAGTGTGCTTTTATCATTGCTATCTTCACTCAATTCACTTATAAAGATATAAGTTCACTTAATTTAATTCTGTTCTTTTCTTTTAGCCTTTGATAAAGCAAAACAACAATAAAACTTAACAAGAATATAAATGATAAGAGAGTATATTAGTAAGCTTGGCATGACACCTGGCATGGCTGCATTGGCTTTACTATGTGATTGTGAATAGAGATTAATAATGCCAAACCTAGTAATTTGGTATGAGGCTGATGACTGGGGCTATAGCCTTGCTCTTCACTTTCATCAATGCCGACATCATCCAGCTTCGCAGTTGTCAATAAATAATGCTTGAATAATTCAAGAGAACCATGTCTTTCTAACAAAAGGCATCATCTCTGCTAAAGAATGGTCGTGATTTATCTAGAGAACTCTTTAGCATCAGAGACTACCTTGAGATAGCAGGCTTGTTAAGAAATTAGTGATTCTTCTTAACTCTTTGAACATTAGTAAATAATTTGCATCGTTAACATAACTCCTACCCTTTCGTCAAACGATCCCACTTCTTAGTAATCCTCGCAACTTAACCCTTAAAATTGATAGAAGAGAGGAAAATGCTTTGTTCTTATACATGACCTGAATACTATCAATCTTAAATTCAAAAAAAAAAAAAAATCTAAACCCAATCCAAATTTTTTTTCCTAGCAATATTGCGGCGACCGTATTTGTATCATTAGGATAGATTATTTCGCATCCAAACTCTTAGAGAGATCAATAAGTTTAGTAATCATAGAAATTATAAAATTCATTCAAAATCCGGAACTAGGAGAAGAAAAATAAGGGAAGGAAATTAGGGTTTAGAGTCGAGAGAAAGAAGCACCGAAACCGGCGATGAGGCAGGAGGCGGCGACGACGGGCTCCTGAACAACGAACACCTTCAGCTTATCCATCACTCCCATCTTTAAAACGCTTTGTTGCTCGCTTTTCTTCTTCTTTCTTCTTCCTCTTCTTCGGCTGTCTTCTGCAATGAATCCAATCAGAATGATCGAGAGAGAAGATGCGAGCTTCGATGACTTCAGTCGGCACTCGAGACTGATGATGATGGATGGTCCAGATCTTCTCAAGGTCTCAGATCTAGAGAATGGTTTTTTGGCCGAATTTTCAGCCCAACTTAAACATTGGGCTTGTAGTGTGCCTAGAAAATGCCCCGAGTAGGTATTTTTCTTGTTTGTTTTTTTAATTTATTTTTATTTTTATTTGTTATATGATAACAAATTGTTCAGTGGCCAGATCGATTTAAGGGTTTAGTAGTTGATTGATTAATAGACTGATTGTGCCGTTACACCGAACCTCAGGCCTAGTTTCAAACAAGAGTCTTGTCTAAGTATGCATGAAAGCGACAGACTTTGCTTCTAGTTAATATCAAACAAAAATTAAAAACAAAAATGAAACCAGGCAATAATTAGAAGGCTGTTAATGAAAAGACACTAGAGACACACTTGGAGTGAAAGCAGTCGGGCCCAGCAGCCCAATAATCACGGGCGCCTAGGGGTGTCAAGTGAGTCGAGCTGACAACCTGCACGGGCGTCTAAGGGTGTCAAGTGGCATGAATGAATGGGCGGCAACCCGCCCGGCATGGCTCGGGCACACCTCAGGGCCCGGTGGTACCCAGGCTAGACCTGACCCAGGTCCGAGCCCCACCTGGGTTGGACAGAATCTGGCCGCGGCCCACCCCACACCACCCCGGTCGTCCCTCCTCCGCCCACCGTCCCTCCTCCAAAAAAATTCAAAATTTTGCAAATGCATGGTTGAATCTGGACCTCAACCTCACAACACAAGTCTGATGACCAATTACCCACCCAACAACTTTGAAATGGTTAATGAGAAAAACTATTTAAACCATATAATAAATTTTTTCTCTTTTAAATAACAGGGTCCGGGACAGCCGGGTCACGAGGCAAACCTGAGTACCCCATAGGACATTTGGGCCGGGGGGGGCCTTTTGGCAGGCGGGGCGGGCTCGGCTCGGCGCGGCCCGGTCTGCCCTTTGGCCTACCTTGTCTAGGCCGGGCCCGGCCAGGCCCTAGCCCAGCGCGCGCCGCCGTTAGAAGGGTCCATCTCCCCCTCTTGGGTCCTTGATGAACGACAACGAGCATGAGAATTGCTGCCATCGTTGTGTTGGTAGAAAGCAAGCCAAGGAAGGAGTTAGGCTCATGCCAGAGCACAACGTCAACTGGGATCAATAAGAAAGACATTTTGACAATGTGAATAAAAACAGATGCGGCTTTTGTTTGAGACAATCACGCTCAATTATGGAGTTTAGGAACGATGAGGCAGATCCGACCACGATTCAGTTCGAATCGGCGAATCAAACTTGAACCATAGAACGAAAACCAGAATTGAAACCGGGCCGCTGGTCCCTCGATTCCAAACTGTTCAGGAACTGGGCCCCAAACCGATCCAATTCCTGTTTCATTTTTTAAGAACTGAAACCGGCGATTCCGGTTCATGAACGAGGTTATTATTTATTATTTATTTTGGCCCTTTGGGTCGGCCCGTTGCTGCTCAGTAGCAACGCGCCTGGAGCCAGGGCTCAGGGCAGGGAGCCTGGGCAGGCTGGCCTCTAACGGTCCAAAAAAGAACCGAACCGAAATCAAAATCGGAATTGGCCGGTCCAGTTGGTTTATTCCTCAACGGAGGAACCGGAAACCACCGTTTCCGGATCCTGGCCAGTTTCGAAACCAGGGTCAGGTCTACGATGAGGGAGAGTGCATCGTGTCATCTAATCATTTAGGCTTTATGTGCCAGTCCAGTGCTACCGTCGGCACAGTGCTGTACTCAAACCATCTAAATTCTGCTCATACTAGTGGTTTTTTTCGCTGCTATCTGATAGCGGAGATAGTCCACCTCTCTCACTCCATCTTTTGTATCATATTTCTCCTCTAAATTTAAAGTGGTAGGAATTCATTTTAAAAATAACTATGTATAGTCATATTTTAATATTTTTTGATGCGTGCACCCTTTTTAATTTATATAGTTTGGTTGCAAAAAAAAAAAAAAAAGAATGATAAAAAAAGTGTGTGATGACTAGATAATAATTCTCTTCACGGGTGAAAATAGCAGACCGATCTACTTATTAGCCTGAATTGTCTATTATTATATGATTGATAGATACAATTATTTTAAACGAAAAATAACACTCGACATGCTTGGTGTTACACTCGTCCCAAGGTGGATTACAATCACCTGCATACAGATACATATATACTTTTGATTAATTAACAAACAAGTCTATTAATTTCTAGC
>JAVJIF010016684.1:0-107703 GCA_038442645.1 Agave tequilana
AGAGAAAAGAGGATCATTGCATTAGGGTTTGCAGGATCAAAAGGAAGGAATCAAGGTCTTCTTCAACCTTCATCTAATCTTCTCCAATGGCTTCAGGTATGGGGATTTAAGTATTAGGGTTTTTTAGATTATGTATTCTATTTTGAGATGATATTGATTCTTGATCTTGGCTGTTAATCCGCATAATAGTTACTTTTAATCCTTACATTTGGTATCAGAGCCATTGTTAAGAATCAATACATCTTGGATTAAAGATTATGGTAAATTAGGGTTTTGATTACTGTTTCATAAAATCAAATTTTTTGATCTTTTAATTGTGGAATTAATAGAGGATTACATAACCCTAATATCATGTTCATACTCCTCTAATTATGCAATTAATAGAGATCAAAATTTAGGATTAAGAAACCCTAATTTCCCTAATTTTTGATTAAGTCATCGGAACAGGAACTGCCATTTGATAATTGTTTCGTCGACTATTAGTCGACTAATCATATGTTATAGTCGACTAATTTATTTTCCCGAAAGTTGAGAAACTCTCTGTTTCTAACAGGAGTCGACTTATATTTTTGATTAGTCGACTAGTAAAGTGTATAGTCGACTAACCATTTTTGCCAAGTCGACTATATTTAACCGAGAGTTTGTCTTCCAAACAGGAGTCGACTAATAATATGTGTAGTCGACTGATAAAATTTGTAGTCGATTAATTATAGGGTATAGTCGACTAACTTTTCTCGCCCTAGTCGACTAGACCTAATGTATAGTCGAGTTGACTTGACTGACCCAAGTCGACTAGTCTTTCCTTGTAGTCGACTAATGGTTTTTTTTATCAATCATTAAGTATGTTGCACATTAAAGTTGTTGTGTTAATATGATTGATGTTGGTCAAGTAATGTATTAAAGTAGTATGGCATTACTCAAATAACAGGATTAGAGAATATATATTGGTTAGTTTGTATTCATATGGCTTATTGATTAGTAGTTGCCAAAGTGACCTATGTTAGTAAACCTTATGAATATACAACTACATAAAAGACTTGTCAAGTAAGTGACATAAAGACAATAATACTCTCGATGGCGGTTCTAGTTAGGAGATTGGAGACTGGCCCAAAGAAAAGTCTCTTTCAAATAATTATGAACCGGGGTAGGGTAGTGTAATTTATGTAACTTAGTGGTGTAGAATTGGATACCCAAAGGTAACATGACTTACTATCTAAGTGACATAAATTATATTAGACCTACATAGGTGATAAAAGGTCTCACCTAAAGATTGAACACTAGATATGCTTAGGTTTCGCCCAAGGAGAAATCAAAGTGATATCAATAGTTCATCTTAATTAAATTTAATACTTTGTATTGATTCGTGGCCTAATGTGAGCTTGTCCTATATGTTTCAGTGAACGTCCCTACTATCCCTCCACACTCATGCCACTAGCATTCCTGCCCTGGATGGTACAAATTTCTCTGAGTGGTTTGAGCATGTACAGTTTACACTGGGTGTCCTGGACCTAGACATGGCCCTTTTGGGAGAGAAACCTGATGAAGTGACTGCTGAAAGTACAGCAGAGCAGGTTAGCCATGCCAAAGCTTGGGAAAGGTCGAATAGACTCTGTCTCATGTTCATAAAGATGACCATAGCCAATAACATCAAGACTTCCCTCCCACATACTACAAGTGCATCTGAACTTTTTCTGCTGTAGAGAGACCGATTTAAGTCTGCAGATAAGTCATTAGCTGGCACCCTTATGGCTGAACTTACCACCATGAAATATGATGGTAATAGAGGAGTTCAACAACACATTCTAAATATAACTGATAAGGCTGCTAAGTAGGATCACTGGGTATGAAAGTGGATGAATCCTTCTTGGTACAGTTCATCCTCAACTCACTTCCTCCTCAGTTTGGGCCATTCAAGATTCACTACAACACTCATAAAGATAAGTGGAATTTGAATGAGCTAACTGGTATGTGTGTACAAGAGGAAGTGAGACTGAGGCAAGAAGGGCATCACTCAGCATTGGCAGTAACTCAAGGAGGTATCCATAAGAAGGTAAATATGGAAGAGGTAAGAGATTTCCATCAAAGAAAGGGCATGACCATGGAGAAAGCAGCCAAGGTCATGAAAAGGCTTTCACTGTCAAGTGCTACTTCTGTGGCAGAAAGGGACATGTGAAGAAGGACTGCAACAAGAGAAAGCCTGGTTCGAAAGAAAGGTATAAATCTTTCTTTTGTATGTTATGAATCAAATCTTGCTGAAGTACCTTCTAATACTTGGTGGATTGACTCTGGAGCCATAACTCACATAACTAATTCAATGCAGGGATTCCTTACAACCCAGAAACCGAAGGAAAGTGAGAGATTCGTCTTTATGGGGAACCGTCTCAAAGTGGAGGTCGAATATGTTGGTACTTATCGACTACTCTTGGAGACGGACATCAGATGGATCTTGAAGATACTTTTTATGTATCTTCGATTTCTAGGAACTTAATGTCAATATCCAAATTAGATTTTTTTGATATTCTGTTTTATTCAGTTGTGGAAAACTCAGTTTATGTATAATTCAATTCCGGTTGATATGGAATTTTATGTGATGGTTTATATAAAATTTCATTGAATGATGAGTTTGCACAATCTTTATATCTCTGCATTCGAATGTTGGTATTAAACGTGGCTTAATAAATGAAAAATCCTCTATCTTGTGGCATAGGAGACTGGGCATATCTCCAGGGATAGAATAATAAGATTAGTGAAGAATGGGATTTTGGATAACCTAGACTTCACTGATTTTGATGTGTGTGTGGATTGCATAAAAGGAAAGCAAACCAAACACACTAAGAAAGGTGCCACAAGAAGTAAAGAACTCCTTGAAATAAGTCATACAGATATTTGCGGACCACTCTCAATTCCATGTTTTACGGGAGAGAGATATTTCATTACCTTTATAGATGATCTGTCACGTTATGGTTATGTGTATCTAATTAATGAAAAGTCTCAGGCTGTTGACATCCTTGAGGTGTTCATTACAGAAGTCGAGAGACAATTAGATAGAAAGGTTAAAATCATAAGATCAGATCGAGGTGATGAATTTTATGGTAGATATGATGAGTCAGGACAACATCCTGGCCCATTTGCCAAATTTCTAGAAAAGCATGGCATTGTGCTCAATACACAATGTCAGGTACGCCTCAGCAGAATGGTGTTGCTGAAAGGCGAAACCGAACACTTATGGATATGGTTAGGAGCATGATGAGCTTCTCTAATGTACCCATTTCATTGTGGAATGAAGCCTTAAAGACTGCTATGTATATCTTAAACAGGGTTCCTAGTAAGGCAGTCCCAACAACTCCTTTCGAGTTGTGGACTGGTAGGAAACCTAGTTTAAGACATTACATGTTTGGGGTTGTCCAGCAGAGGCTAGAATATATAATCCACAAGAAAAGAAATTAGACTTAAAAATAATATCTGGGTATTTCATTGGTTATCCAGATAAGTCTAAGGGATACAAATTTTATTGCCCTAACCATAGTACAAGAATAGTTGAAACTGGTAATGCCAGATTCCTGGAGATGGGTGAATTTAGTGGGAGTGATGAACCAAGAAAGGTAGATCTTGAGGTAGTAAGGGTAAATATCCCAATTACCTTTCCTTCAAGAGAAATTGTTGTCCCTCAGCTTGATCATCAAGTTGAGATACCAGAACAACATAATGATATTGGTTCACCACTCCATGAGGATATTGCCATTGAAAATATTGTAGAACCACCCCAACCGCAGCTTTGAGAAGATCTCAAAGGGAAAGAAGATCTGCCATTTCAGATAATTATGTGGTGTATCTACAGGAATCTGATTATGATATTGGGATAAATAAAGATCCAGTTTCATTTTCACAAGCCATAGAATGCAATGATTTTAGTAATGGATTGATGCTATGAATGATGAGTTGAAATCTATGGACCAAAACCAAGTCTGGGATCTCGTTGAATTGCCTGATAACTGTAAGAAAGTCGGGTGTAAATGGGTCTTTAAGACCAAGCGCGACTCTAAAGGCAATATCGAACGATATAAGGCCAGACTTGTGGCTAAAGGTTTCACTCAGAAGGAAGGCATTGATTATAGAGAAACCTTCTCTCCAGTATCAAAGAAGGACTCTCTTAGAATCATTATGGCACTTGTAGCTCATTATGATTTGGAGTTACATCAAATGGATGTGAAAACTGTTTTTTTGAATGAGATTTGGATGAGGTAATTTACATGGAGCAACCTGAAGGGTTCGCAAATGAAGGTAAAGAACACTTGGCTTGCAAATTAAAGAAATCCATATACGGACTTAAACAAGCTTCCAGGCAATGGTATATAAAGTTTAATGATACCATTACATCTTTTGGATTTACAGAAAACACTGTTGATCAGTGTATATATCTAAAGATCAGTGGGAGCAAGTTTATATTTTTGGTTCTGTATGTGATGATATCTTGTTAGCCAGTAGTGATATTGGTCTGCTGTATGAAACTAAAAGCTATCTTACCAAGAACTTTCAGATGGTTGATATGGGTGAGGCAGCTTATGTCATTGGCATAGAGATCTTCAGGGATAGATCTCGAGGATTGCTAGGACTGTCTCAGAAAGGTTATATCAACTGAGTCTTGGAAAGATTTCATATGGAAATGTGTTCAGTCAGTCCTGCACCCATTCAGAAGGGTGACAAATTGAGTGGGAGCCAGTGTCCCAGAAATGACTTAGAAAAGGGTCAAATGCAGAAAGTTCCGTATGCATCAGCTGTTGGAGCTTGATGTATGCAAGCACTTGTACCAGGCCAGATATATCAGTTTTGCAGTTGGGATGTTGGGAAGATACCAAAGCAATCCAGGAATAGAGCACTGGAAGTTGGCTAAGAAGGTTATGCGGTATCTTCAAGGGACGAAGGACCATATGCTCACATACAGGAGATCAGATTAGTTGGAGGTGATCGGCTATTCGGACTCAGATTTTGGTGGTTGCCCAGATAGCAGAAGTCTACCTCAGAATTTATTTTCTTGCTAGCAGGTGGGGCAATCTCGTGGAAGAGTGTAAAGCAGTCTATCATTGCTTCATCCACGATGGAGGCAGAGTTCATAGCTTGTTTTGAGGCCACAAATCATGCATTATGGTTAAGGAATTTTATCTCAGCACTTGGTGTAGTTAACTCTATTGCCAGGCCGCTGAAGATATATTGTGACAATACAGCAGCCGTTTTCTTCTCTAAGAATGGTAAGTGCTCTAATGGTTCTAGACACATAGAACTGAAGTACTTGGTGGTTAGAGAAAGAGTTGAGAAACAGAAAGTGTCAATTGAAAGTATAAGTACCACTTTAATGGTTGCTGATCCAATGACAAAAGGATTGCCTCCAAAGACATTTAAGGAACATGTTGTTAAAATGGGTCTTTTGGACAATCTGTAAATGTATATTTTGGTACTTATGTAATTGACATTATTGCGCAATAAAAGGTTGTTTCTGTGTTTCCTGTTATCCATTATGTGTGCACATATTTTGTATGGATGTATGTTAAACAGGAAATGTCTTAACAAGACAATTACAGGGGTCATTATGGTTATGGACTCAATTAGTAAGGGTTATCAATGTTGTGGTACATAGAAGGGAGTATGACGTGGATGTTGTATAACCGCTATGACTCGCATTGGTGGTCCAAGCTAATTGCAGTATTACAGTATTTCATATTTGGGCTTATCAGTTGTTGTTTTTTAAAATTCGTGATCACGTGTCAAGTTTTTTCGGTATGGAATCCAATAGAGTCAAAAAATGATTTACAAATGAGTCTTTTCTTTTATTTGTTTTCTAAAGTTTTAACCTAATCGGTTAATGGTCCAAGTGGGAGAATGTTAATCTCACATTAAGATGGACCAATAACCTTGGTTATTTGTTGGATTCCTAATTAAGGTTAACTGATATTAAGGGTGCCCATATTAAAGTCACATTTATATAGTTTATATAAACTTATGAGATATAAGGGTACCATGATGGATGGTATTATTTCAAGGGTTTATTTGCAAATGTGCGACCCACTTTTCTCCTCCTGCAAAGAAATACAAAACTATCGCTCATTTTGAGAACCCATCAGTGAAAGAAAAAGTTTTGTGTAAGGAAAAGGAGATAGAGAAAAGAGGATCATTGCATTAGGGTTTGCAGGATCAAAAGGAAGGAATCAAGGTCTTCTTCAACCTTCATCTAATCTTCTCCAATGGCTTCAGGTATGGGGATTTAAGTATTAGGGTTTTTTAGATTATGTATTCTATTTTGAGATGATATTGATTCTTGATCTTGGCTGTTAATCCGCATAATAGTTGCTTTTAATCCTTACAGAATAATCCAGTCACGATTATTATTATGAGTGTTTTCTTACTATTAAAGTCTAAAATTCAAATCTCACTTGCACCTATTCATAACTTCTTCTAAAAGGAAAAAGAAAGTGTTTTTTTTTTGGCGAACTAAGACTAAAACCCAGAACAGAGCCAATTTATACTTCAATACAGTGAAGCTAACAAGCACAAGAAATCAAGCCAGAGGGGAAAAAAAAAATCATAATGGATTCTGCGACAATGAAGATGGTGGCATGAGATGGCACTCCTATTGAGCTCACTCGCCATGCAAGTCGAGAGCAAGCCCTCTTGCAGCGGAGACAAGTTCAACAAGAAGGACAAGCGGCTGTCTCTGGCGATGCCAGATGCTCGAAGAAGTCGTCAGAGAAAGAATGCGCGGGCTGTTTGGATGTCGCGATCGAGGACATCAAGGGGAGCTGTCGCAATGCATTCAGAGGGCGAGTTTCTGGTAAAAAATGCTCCATTGGCTACAAAACTAAAGAAGTAGGATACGTACAGTCGAGTGATCTTATGCTATGAATAGGAAAGTCTTTTTACTTGAGCATGTTTCAGAGAAGTTGTTTCTGATTTAAGTTCCCGTATTTTATGATGTCGAACCCTCATGCTCCTGGATTTATATGCTGTTTAGTTTTCTCATGCTTGCGTTGTATTCTTTACTGACAAAGAAAAGCAAATAATTTATCAAAAAGATTTGAAGAACCGTTCAAATTAGGAGTGGCAATGGATCGGATAGCCGCAAGGTAAATGTTTGTCTCTTACTCTTGAGTTCCAAACCTTTTACCGATAACAGGAATCGGAAAAAACAGATATAATATACTTAAAACACTGAAAAGGAAAAAGGAAAGAGAGAGATAAACAAATAAAATTCAATTCAAGTAATAATTAGTGACACAGCTATTAAGGAAAAAAAGAATTAAACACCAATTAGCTGTAATTTATCGAAGCAATATAAATGCAAACGAGTTTGTTAATCATCCACTCAAAACAGATAACAAAGTATTAAAATCAATCTAAATGGTACGCAACAAACAATTGTAACCATCTCCCTCTATTCTCTGTTTTTTTTTTAAAAGATGGAAGAGAATGGAAAACTGAATGCGAGAATTTGTGCCCATGATCCCAAAATAAAGAAGCCTGAACTTTGTTCCCTGTTCAAATTATGTCTCAGCTGAGACAAGAACATAAGACCAAACGTTGGACCTTGTATGCCTAATTTTCTAACTTGTCGTTCGGGGCCTTGTAAGCCTAATCTTACTAATTTATATACGCTAGTTAACTCTTCCTTTTGCCTAACAAAATTCAAATCTGAGGTTGAAAGGTAAAGAAAATTTAACGAACCTGATTTGCTCCCCAGACCGAATACTAACAGCGCTCAGAATTTACTGCTAAATATAAGAGAGATGTCAATTTGTGAGAGTCTATAGCATTTTGCTTTGATATTTAGTCTCACATTAGATAGGCCAAGAGAGATAGAGTAGTTTAAATATCAACTCCTTAAAAGTATAATTTAATGGATTATGGGCCATGGAATGAGCTTGCCACACACGCATGCCACTTGTCCTGCTGGCACCATGCCACGTGCATTAGTTGGTTTTTGTTTGATTTTCTGTTGAGTTGACGGTGTTCGAGTTGCTATAAATATAGCTTTATCTCATCCATTCTCAGTACATGAAACAATCATATCTATTTCATTCTCTTGTAGCGTGTGCTGGTATATCGAGGGGTCTTTTACCGCTAGGAAAAAGGCTGATTAAACGTCTGGATAAAGAGACAGATTTTTGATCCTTTAGTGCAGCAACAAGACCCGATCTTTTATCTTTATTTATTTCTAAGTTATTGCATCCTGGAATAATTTAATAATTCTTGTCTTGTTATAATTTAATTGTGTAAGAATATTACATGTTAAGGAAATAGTACAATTTAACTAACAACTAGTAGCACGAATCCAAAAGCCCAATGTGAGAGGAGCCGTGATGGTCGCGGTTGGGTGCAGAGCTTACCCTAGAAACTCTCTGAGTCAGTTATTCTAAGCATGGCCATTAATGCTCAACCCGCTCGCTACTTACTGTATGTGTATTCTATCATATATGGTAAAAAAAGCTAGTTTCAGGTGTAATCCCATTATGTCTCTCAGATGGCGATGAATTCACTTAGAAAGCTTTCAGGCGTAGTCCATCTGTCACGAATTCACAGTATGATATTCCCTGATTTTATTTGTGTTTTATGATTTGATGATTTATTGTTATTTTCTTTAGTCTTTCCTGAAACTCAAGTTTGGGGACTGTTGGATTTATTGACGGGAAAACTTGAATTTTTCTCAATTTTGTCTTGATATTTAGTCTCACATTGGATAGACCAAGGGGGGGTAAAGTGATTTAAATAGCAACTCCTCCAAAGGCTATTGTTATGAATTATAGGCCATGGGTCGGGCTTGTCACACGTGCGCGCTTCACCTCACCAACGCCACGTCAGAGTGGCTCGTGCACGTGTGCGGGCTGATTTTTTTGCTTTTTCTCTGATTTTCTTTTTTATTTTTCTCTGATTTTCTATTAAGATTTTTCGGGGTTTTCTGTGTTAGCTTAACCCGATCAAATGGGATCTGATATCATGCATCTCAACCATATGCACGTTGGAAGATTCTCGCGAGGGCTGTTACAACTGACGATATTCGAGCTGCTATAAATACAGTCTTATTTTATCCATTCTCAGTATATGAAATAACCATATCTATTACATTCTCACGCTCTCTCCCTCTGTCATATTTCTGCCTCATTATTATCTGAAAAAGTTCTTTTACGAGTAACAAATTTTCATCTGAGAAAGAGACTCTGTCTATTGACCAAAGTCGAGCGCTGATGTATCTGAGAGCCTTTTATCGCTAGGGAACAATGACAATTCAACATCTGGATAAGAAAATGGGCTTTTGGACCTTTAGAGCAGTGATATCGCGACTGAATTCTCCAGGCTATATCTTTTTGTGTTTATTTATTTAAGTCATTGCATGCTAGAATAAATATATTAATTCTTTTTCTTGTCTTAATTTAATTTTGTAAGAATATTGCATGTTTAGTAAATAGTACAATTTTAACCAATAATTTGAAGGATCAAAACACGCGCGCGCCGCGCGCACACACACATATATTCTCCTTTTCATTTAATATATTTTCTTTCCATAAAAATTAAATTGTGTTCTTACAAAAGATCTATTTAATCTATTTTTTATTTCACGCAAATTAAATAAATTAAGGTCTTTCGTACAAAATATTTGTAGGTTCACCTAGAGGGGGGTGAATAGGTGAAGGCTAATCTAAAGTTCACTTAATGCCTAATAATGCGGAAGCTAAAAACAATTATGACCAAATTAAACTTATTACACTAAACACTATGTATAACATAAGAGTGTAGCCGAATTTCCCGTGAAGGGCTCTGGATTAACTCCTCTAGATTCCCCTTGAATGGGTTGAGGTGTCGCATTGGCTCTCTTGGTTGAATACAAGTGTTAGCAAACAATCACACGCAAGTATATCAAATTATGCACACAATATATCGAGCATGTAAATGATAAAGACAATAAATAGCATGCAAGATATAAAAGAGACAAAGAGAGAGAGAGAGAGAAAGAGAGAGAGAGAGTGAGCAATCGCAAACACAAGGGTATGTTTCGAGGTTCGAGCACACTTGCTCTACATCCTTGCCTTCGACACACAAGGATTTCCACTATGCAAGATCCCAATGGATCTCTCCTCGGTGCCACAACACCTACAAGCCCTCGGACTCCCTAGTCCCGTACACACGCAAGCTCACTAGCTCGCCGAGGCCGCACCTCAAACACGGAGTTCGCACCCGAACTCGAAACAACCGCGAACACTTGTCTGCCTCCTCAAAGAACAAATGAAGTCTTTGGTGATCACAACACTTTGATCACCTAAAAACTATCTCACTACAATACACTTATAGGATGAATAATCAATGGATAGCTCAAGTGTGGTGTGAGAAAAACAAGGATGAGAGTGATGGAGGAAAACTCAAAGAATCACTTTAAAAACACTCTTGATAAAACTTCCCTTTAGATAGGAAATATTTGCTCTCTATTTTGTGGAAAAAAACTTCTGAAAAGAGTGGGGAAAACTGGCTCTAAAACAATCTCTAAATCTTGTGTAGAAACAATAACCAACCCCCAAATTTATAGGCCAGAAAAATATAGTCGTTGGGGTCTGTCAGGCCTGCCGGTCGACCCGTAAACAGTCAGAAATCCGACCGTTGGAGCCACGGTCGACCGCCCGGGTCGACCGAGCCACTGGAGCAAAGAGTCGAACTCTCTGTCGGTCGACCCGCACGGTCGGCCGAGATTTCCAGAGAGCAGAGCTCTCTGGAGCGGTCGACCCGTACGGTCGGCCGTCCTCCAGTGCACAAAGGCGTGCACGTTTGTGCACGTCGGTCGACCGGTCCGGTCGGCCGACTTCAATATTAGTCGACTGTAAAGGAAGCAAGTCGACTTATCTGAAGCCTGAAACAGTTTTCTGGGATTAAAAAGTTTGTCTTTTTTTGGCTCAAATAAAATCCCATAAAATACTTAAAAATCTACAAAAATAGTTTTACCAATATACTTTGATAAATAAACACGCTTGCACAAAATTAAGGCATGTTATAAAAGATTTGGACTATTTTTATAATATGGAAATATTGGCTCAATAGAAAACTTGTATTCTCCAAATCTTGTTTTTTCCAAAACTCCTTTAAATAAAAACTAGATATTTTGAACTCATTAAAGCATAGTGTGTATGGATATGATCCACTACACAAATAAGATGAAATATCTAAGTTTTGACATTAAACTCTAAACTTGATTTTGGATAAAAGATATGTATACATGAAAAACACCAAAAACCAAACTTGTATTTTTTCAAAATGAAAATCTTTTCTAAACCAAAAAATCTTTATGAAAACAATTCTATCAAGAGTGTGTGTGTATATGTACTTGAGCAATCCACCAACTACTCTATCCTTTACATTTTTAACTAAAACAAAAACAAAAACAAAATCTTATACCTAGACACAAGTCTTGATCTTGAAGTCTTCTCATCATCTTGACTTGGTCCAAGCTTGATCCAAAAGCTCCTTGGATCACACCGTACTAGCTCTAAATCTTGACATTTTATCCTTTGTTGAGCTATGCACCTACTAAGATCTTGATAATGAATCTGTCACTAATTAAACACAAGATCATTAGTAAACATAACTTCATGAGTTGATCATCATCAAAACTAGGGTGGAAGGCCTTTGGGCCAACAATCTCCCCCTTTTTGATGATGACAAAACTCAAGAAGTTATATATGCATGGATTAAAGTAAAGCTCCAAAGAAGCTCCCCCTTAACTCATGCATCACAAGAAATAATAGATATGACAATGAGGCACATGAGTATGTATGCAAGTATGGAGATAAAACATGCAACAAGCATAAATCAAAATCTTTTTCTCCTATTTGCAATACAAAACTATATATGCATAAACATAAATCTTACTCAACCATGCATATAAACTCAAAATCTTTCTCCCCTTTTTGTCAATCATCAACAAAGGGGTAAAAACACAATCAACAAATTTTTCTCCCCTTTTTTGTCATAAACAAAGAGATCAAGAAGGGGTAATACAAATCAATCAATAAAGATTTATATGCGATATACATTCATGAAGAGGAAGACGCTAAGTTAGCTTCCCTACACATATACATTACATGAAAGAGGGATGACAAGCCCTAATTCACATAACGCATATTATGTAATGCATAAGAAGAGATGTGAAGCTCCCCCTACACACGTATATCATATAAAGAAGAGTTGTCAAGCTCCTCAATTTATAATATACTCAACATGAATCTATATGTAACAGAGATGTTAAGCTCTCCTTGCATATAAGAAATACAAATCAACAAAATGTTTCCTCTTTTTTAATTTTTCTTAAGCAAAAAATTTTAAAGGTATCAGAGCTTTAGTAAAACAAACAAATTTTAAGATACCAAATTGAAAATAATCATTATTGTAAATCATATTGATACCAATTGACATTTAACAAATATGAAGTTGAAACATATTGATACCAATAGTAGACATAATGTTCAAAAAAATTTTATTTTTCATCATAAACTTTGTGCTTTTAAAAGTTTGAACCAATTGTAAGTGAAGCACATGAAAATCATATATATGTATGAAAAATGAGTATACCAAGTGAAATTGATACATACATATATAAGAAACAAAGTATGAGTATATACAAAATAAGTTCATATTGATACCAATAGAAACGATTCAAAGATACTAATAGACATAACAATAAGATCAAGTGTATAACTCATAACCTACCACCCTTCATATGCTCAAGATAGAAGATTTTCAATGAAGCATACAAGACATAATCGCCCATCCATCCTCCATAGATGGTAGGGGTTTTCAAAAATAGATTTGAAAAATAAGCTTTGTTTGAAAAACTCTACCAAATGAAGAACAATTAACTAGTTAAAATAATTTTGAAAAACTATTTAAAGATCCTTCAAAAACATGAAATCAAAGCATATGTATTTCATGAATCATACTAAATACATAAAAGCTCAAGCACTCATAGTCCATAAAGCTCAAAATTATCTTGAAAAGTAAAAGATGAGTGTTCAAAGGTTGTGTAAATAGCATTTTCATGAAAATAGACATTGAAGCTCAAAAAGATCATAAGTCACATTTTAATACAACAAAAACATGAGAAATTTTTTTTTTATTAAACCACTAATCTTCATGGTATATGTATGATTTATCCAATCCTAACAATACACATACATATCCCAAACATAAAAGAGTCTATTAATAGTATTTGCATGAAGGCAAGAGACTCAAAATGGATATACATGTATATTTATTAGATTTGAATAAAAGATACATATACATGAAGTAAAACATGAAAATTGGCAAAATATGTATAAAAGAGAATCATCAAAACTAGTCTATAAATATGCATATAGTGGATACAAATGAACATGAAGTTCAAATATATATGAGTCAATTACAGTTCACTATTCATATATGTATAATGCAAGTTTGACACATTCTACATCTAAGCATGTAAATACCACATGAAGCACAAAAATACATAAAACATGAACATATTTAAAATAATATGAATGAACAAGCATGAACATGAATAAAAAGGGAGTTTAGAGATTGTTACCAACTCCAAAGCTCCAATCATGGTGGTTGTCCCACCAAAACTTTTTGATAGCGATGCGTCTAAAGTGTGTCCATCCAATCCATGTACATCCACTACCAAGGCACCGATCCTCTCACGTTTTGTGAGAGCCCTCACCTACATCAAAAGCAAATGGTGGGGGTTTTGGTACCCATATTTTCTTGGGTCCTTGGAGGTTAGTCTTGTAAGGAACCCAAAATCTTTTATTAGCAAAATTAAAATAATGCAACTTGTCATAACAAAATTTTGCTAAATGACCTTTGCGGCCACAATGTGTACACTTGTACACCTTAAGATGCTTATGTGTATGATTGTGATCGTGACGTGCAACATAAGCATATGCATGATGATGATGTGCACGAGAAGGTGGAGTTTGTTTCTTTGCAAACATGGACTCCAATCTAGAATGGTTGAATGCACAAGAGCACAAAGTTGAACTCAAATTATTAATTTTATTTTTCAAAAGAGTAATCTCACTATCATCAATGGTGGCATGTAAAGAGTAGTGAGAAATAGAATCATTTTTCTTAGTCTTTTTAGAAAAACTTTCTTTTTCAAACATTTTTCTTTTCAAAAAAGAATTTTCTTGAAAAATAATTTCTTTTTGTTTTTCCACCAAAGCAATTTTATTTTTCAAAATAGTGTTTCCTTCACATAAATCATTCATTTTGCAAGTAAGGAAACATTCTCATTTTTCAAATCTTTATTTTTTTTTCTAAGCATGCCATCTTGTTTGCTAATGAATCTTTTTATTTAAGCATGCAATCAAAATTCTTTTTCAAATTTTTGTTATCTTTTTCTAAACATGCAATGTTATTTTTAAAAGAGTCATTTTCTATATGCATGCGATCAAAATTCTTTTTCAAATTTTTATTATCTTTCTTAATCATGTCATATTTTTCAAGCAATAATTGACAAAAGTGGAAAGCTCTTCATATGACATGTTAACATCCTCATCCTCGGATTCGGTGTTTACCTCAAGGGGGTTATCCCCTTGGACCATATAACACAAGTTGGAGGTGTTGCTTCCAACGTCCGAACCGCTCCCCGCATAGTATTAATCTTTTTCGCCAAGGGAGATGAGGGTGTTCCATGCTACAAAAGCCGATTCAACAGTAGAAACCCTAAATAAATAATCATCATTTAGGGTTGACTTTAAAGCATGAAGGGCTTTTGCATTAGCCTCAATATTCTTACCATATAAACAATAATCATTATTAGTGATGGCAAGATAAACATGATAACCTAGGGCTTTGAGGTACAAGGACATCTTCACCTTCCATATATGGATGTTAACAATGTCAAACATGGGTGGTGACATGAAGTCCATGGTGTGTGTACAAATATTGTGATTAGCCTAAAAAAGGATCTTTAACTCTAGGTTGTTAGACCCAAATCAGAGTACCAAGCTCTGATACCAATTGTAGGTTCACAAAGAGGGGGGGTGAATAGATGAAGGCTAATCTAAAGGTCACTTAATGCCTAATAATGCGGAAGCTAAAAACAATTATGACCAAATTAAACTTATTACACTAAATACTATGTATAACACAAGAGGTAGCCGAATTCCCCCGTGAAGGGCTTTGGACTAACTCCTCTAGATTCCCCTTGAATGGGTTGAGGTGCCGCGTTGGCTCTCTTGGTTGAATACAAGTGTTAGCAAACAATCACACGCAAGTATATCAAATTATGCATACAATATATCAAGCATGTAAATGATAAAGACAATAAATAGCATGCAAGATATAAAAGAGACAAAGAGAGAGAGAGAGTGAGCAATCGCAAACACAAGGGTATGTTTCGAGGTTCGAGCACACTTGCTCTACATCTCCGCCTTCGACACACAAAGGATTTCCACTATGCAAGATCCCAATGGATCTCTCCTCGGTGCCGCAACACCTACAAGCCCTCGGACTCCCTAGTCCCGTACACACGCAAGCTCACTAGCTCGCCGAGGCCGCACCTCAAACACGGAGTTCGCACCCGAACTCGAAACAACTGCGAACACACTTGTCCCCCTCCTCAAAGAACAAATGAAGTCTTTGGTGATCACAACACTTTGATCACCTAAAAACTATCTCACTACAACACACCTATAGGATGAATAATCAATGGATAGCTCAAGTGTGGTGTGAGAAAAATAAGGATGAGAGTGATGGAGGAAAACTCAAAGAATCACTTTAAAAACACTCTTGATAAAACTTCCCTTTAGATAGGAAATATTTGCTCTCTATTTTGTGGAGAAAAACTTCTGAAAAGAGTGGGAAAAACTGGCTCTAAAACAATCTCCAAATCTTGTGTAGAAACAATGACCAAACCCCCAAATTTATAGGCCAGAAAAATATAGCCCTTGGGGTCTGTCAGGCCTGCCGGTCGACCCGTACGGTCGACTGTCAACGGTCAGAAATCCGACCGTTGGAGCCACGGTCGACCGCCCGGGTCGACCGAGCCACTGGAGCAATGAGTCGAACTCTCTGTCGGTCGACCCGCACGGTCGGCCGAGATTTCCAGAGAGCAGAGCTCTCTGGAGCGGTCGACCCGTACGGTCGGCCGTCCTCCAGTGCACAAAGGCGTGCACGTTAGTGCACGTCAGTCGACCGGTCCGGTCGGCCGACTTCAGTATTAGTCGACTGTTAAGGAAGCAAGTCGACTTATCTGAAGCCTGAAACAGTTTTCTGGGATTAAAAAGTTTGTCTTTTTTTGGCTCAAATAAAATCCCATAAAATACTTAAAAATCTACAAAAATAGTTTTACCAATATACTTTGATAAACAAACACGCTTGCACAAAATCAAGGCATGTTATAAAAGATTTGAACTATTTTTGTAATATGAAAATATTGGCTCAATAGAAAACTTGTATTCTCCAAAATCTTGTTTTTCCAAAACTCTTTAAATAAAAAACTAGATATTTTGAACTCATTAAGTATAGTGTGTATGGATATGATCCACTACACAAATAAGATGAAATATCTAAGTTTTTGACATTAAGCTCTAAACTTGGTTTTGGATAAAAGATATGTATACATGAAAAACACCAAAAACCAAACTTGTATTTTTCCAAAATGAAAAATCTTTTCTAAACCAAAAAATTTTTTATGAAAACAATTCTATCAAGAGTGTGTGTGTATATGTACTTGAGCAATCCACCAACTACTCTATCTTTTACATTTTTAACTAAAACAAAAACAAAATCTTATACCTAGACACAAGTCTTGATCTTGAAGTCTTCTCATCATCTTGACTTGGTCCAAGCTTGATCCAAAAGCTCCTTGGATCACACCGTGCTAGCTCCAAATCTTAACATTTTATCCTTTGTTGAGCTATGCACCTACTAAGATCTTGATAATGAATCTATCACTAATTAAACACAAGATCATTAGTAAACATAACTTCATGAGTTGATCATCATCAAAACTAGGGTGGAAGGCCTTTGGGCCAATAATATTATATAGATCTTTCTTACAGAAGATTTGTTATTTTATATGATCTTTATTTAAATTATTACTACTATTGTATAGATTCTTGCAAAATCTGATTTGATTAAAACTATTGCAAATCATTACAAGTTTTATTACAAGTTTATATTACTTCTTTTTATTACAAGATCCTGTCTTATTGTAACACTTGCAAAGGTACCCCAAATTTTTACAAGTTTATTAAAAGGTTTACTTTATTTAAATATTATTCTTTATTACAAGATCTAAATCTTGCATAAATTCTTATTACAAGTTCACTAATTTTTTTCTACAAGCAGATTCTTACAACTTTATTACAACCTTATTCTTGCAAGAACTTTGGCTAAATTTAATTGTAAAATATCTTGCTGCTTGTACTTAAGATTGGATTATTGCTAGAAATTTTATTGTTCAAATATGCTAAAAATTTTAATTGTCCAAAACTTGCAGGTATATTATCTTAAATAGGACTGTGATAATCTTGCTATTAAAATCATTATCTCTTTACATACTAAATTGATTATTACGTGCTAGTTTTATTGGACAATTCCAATAATAACTTAATTAATAAATTTTGTAAAAAAGTTGAATTGTCTAAACACTTGCAAATTACTAATTGTTATTCCTGCTAGTTCATTCTAGGTATTAATTAGAAAATTAAAAGGGTAAATTATTTCTCCAAAATTTGTGTTTAACTAAGAAAGGGTACTTAACGTGGTTCTGTAATTAAATAACACCAAGTGCGAAAAACTTCTCATCTAAGTTAAGCCGACCTGACCAATTAGACTGGTAAAATTGGGACTTTTGATTAACCATACAACTTTAGAAAATAAATTGAACTGTTCAATTTCTATAATTTACTATTGCTTAATACAAACTTTATTTTGCAAGAACCAATTGTTATATAATTAAACAAGAATTATACAACATTTTATTAAGCGAGCCCTAATTTAAAAGTTATCAACAAAAATTATGATATTTCAAGTAATTTGAAATACAGATTCAGGTCGCTTATTCGTCACTAAGGACAACCCAGATCATTCTAAGAGTGCGCAACCTGAAAATTTTTCTAGCACATACTTTAAAAGGTGGGCAAATCTCATAAATTACCTGTTGACCACTTTAGTTCTCACATCAGTCATCGCTGACTCTATTCCCACCCCTTCCCCTAAACCATCACTTGTTAAATCTTCACTTGTTGAAACTCCTTCCACAACTCCTAACTTGAGGAATTTGACTATTGTCTCCGTAAGATTCTTAATGCACTCTCTGATAGTCTATATGATATTTATTATGAGTATAAGAGTACGAAAGAACTATGGATAACACTTAAGAAAGAATATGGCCTTGAGATTGAAATTGAAAGATTCACCTCTTCTCCTTTCAATAAATTCATGATGATTGATAATAATCCAATTAATGATCAACTTCATAAATTTCAAGATTATATCTGACAACTTCAATCGAAAGGAGATCAATTCTTTGACGATTACAATAAATCTTGCCTTATTGATAAACTCCCTCTTTCCAAATCAGTCTTTACTTGAGACCTCCATCATAAGCAAGGTGATCTAACTCTTATTCAAACGCTAAAGGCGATTCACATAGAAGACCAACATAGGAAAAACTACAAAATCAAATCAGAGATAAAAGCTAAAGTAAATTTGATGGAGGATAAGCCTAAGCGTAAATTCATGAATCTCAAGGGCAAAAAGTTCAAGAAACCCAATCACTTTTATTTTTCTCCTTATGCAAACTCTTCTTCTTTCAAATCTTCTCAATTTTCCTCCTTCAAACTCAAAAATTTTGGCCAAAAAACTGATGAAAGATTTTTCTATGTCTGCAGTAGAACCAACCACCTAGAATCTTGGTGCTTCAATCAAAAGAAAGAACCAGTCAAGGGTCACCCAGAGGAAATGAAAAAAATGGCAGGCACAAGGTCAACATGGTGGAATTGAACTCCGACTTCTTTAGGAACGTGGAGAAAGCGTGAATCTGCTAGATGACTCCACCAGAGAAATAAAGAGAATTTGATACATTGATCTTAGGATGACCTCAGAAAAAGTTCTGACTCTTCATGACGTCCTACATGTACCCACGCTTCGGAGGAATCTGATCAACAAATATTCTATTCTTAGAGATAGCTATAGGATTATCAAGAAATCTAATAAATTTATAATTTTCAAGTGAAATATTTTCATTGGAAAGTATTTTGTTTGTGATGATTTTTTCGGGCTCTATGTAATCAATTCTTCTGATAATAAATTTTTTATTCATATTACTTTGAACATTGAATCTTGTGATATATGACATGAAAGATTGTGACATGTCAACTTAAATTCTACGAATAGAATGATTAACTTGAATCTCATTCTTAAATCCTCTTTTAACTTATCTTCTAGATGTGAAATTTGTGTTTAGGGTAAACATATCCGAAAATCCTTTACTTCTTTCACAAGGACATCGGAACCCCGTGAACTTATCCAAAGTGATGTGTATCACTCAAACAGGGTTCCCACCAGACGTGGTAGAAGGTATTTTGTGATTTTCATTGATGATCAATCCAAATTCTGTGCAACCCCCGACCCTAGATGTATGTGTCACAGTATCAGTCCTTGATACAGCGTACATATTTGATTTGATATTCTTGATAGTTAGACTGACTCAATTTTAGTTTCAGATATTATTTTCTAATATTTTAGATTTTTCAAAAATTTCTAGAATTTTTTCTGAATTATTTTAGAACATCTCCGAATTCGGGGTTGACTGATACCAATAATCGACTCTCAGATTTTTAATTAACAAATGGTGTTAAATTTCAAGAATCTATTTTTATATTGTTCCTCAAGATCATATTTTCTACTTTAGCATATTTTTGAAGATTTTTTTCAATTAATCAAAAATCTGGCCAATCTAGTGTTGATCAGTATCAATAATCGATTCTAAAATTTTTAATTTGCAAACCAGAAAGAATTTCTTGAATGTAGTTTCACATTATTTCTCCGAGTAATATTTTATTTTCCAAAATTTTGGGGACTGTTCTGAAATAGTCAATTTTCGCCTAATTAAATAATATTAAATAAGTCACTTTTCGTTTTCTTCTTCCTATTTTTCTTTTTCTTCTTCCCCAAGTCACCTCCCTTTCTCCACCGCCTTTCCACCGCCTCTCCCTCTATTTCTTCCTCTCCCCTCTCTCTCTCTTACTGTCTCTCTCCCCCATCCTCTCTTTGGTCTCTCCATCTCTCTATATCTCATTCTTTCTCATTATCTTTCTCTCTACCCCAAACCACAGCCTACACTCCCCCTCAACCGTGTCCTCTTCCTTTGCCCATTTGGCCGTCGTCGACCATCACAGGCGCCATATCTCCTTTCTCTTATCTTTCACATCCTCTCCCAATCTCTCTCCTATTCTCTCTATCTTTCTTTCCTCTCTCTTCAACTCCCCTCAACCACTTCCTCTTCCTGTTCACTGTCAACCGGCGGCCAAGACCGTCATCAGCCATCGCGCCACCCCCACTCTTAAGCCACCCCCACTTCTCTCTCTCTCTCTCTCTCTTCCTCTATATTTCCACTCTTCTTCTACTCCATCCTCTCTTTCTCCTCTTTTCTCTCCCTCCCTCTCTTTCCTCTCCCTCCTCTTCACCGCCGACCGGCCAAAACTCTACCTGTTTCGGCCTCTGCAGGTGTCGCCGCTGGCCGCCACCTGCTTCCTCCTTCTCTCTTATTCTCTCTTATTCTCTCTCCTCCTAATTGGATTCAAATCTATTAAACCTAATAACCCACAAAAGCCGACCCGTTAGCCCAAACCCTACAACCCTTTAACCCATTCACTTAAAATGTTGGGTTGGGTTATTGGATCCAAACGCAACCGTAAGCAACCCAAAGCCACATCCAAAACTTAGTAAAGGTAATTTTACATAAACCCCCTGACTATTTAGAATATTTACAATTTTGATATTATTATTGCATATTTAACCTAATTTTAATAATTTCAGAATTCGGGCGATATCTGGAGCATCCGGAGTCCGATTTGGACGATTCTTAAATCATTGTGATCGTAGAAAAGAGAGCTACATATCTGTACTTGCTATGTTAGTGTTTTTACTTTATATATTATATTACATCATGTGAAATTAAATTAAGTTATTAATTTATTTAACAAATTATAATTATTGATCAATAAATCATGTAAATGGTAGATCATGATAATTAAAAATATGTGTGAGTACTTATCAACATATTTAATAAGATAATATTTAATTTTGGTTATTAATTAATATAAAATACATATGAATTAGTATTTATTGCTACTAAGTGATTATTGGATTACTGATAATGACGTTCTAAAACAATAAATTAATAATTATTAAAATAATTGTGAAGAATTCAAAATAAATTATTGTTTATAATTCTTTTATGATATCGATCACAGTAACAACATAAAAGTGGTATACTAAATACTTATATATCTATAGATACAGTGACATATATTCATGTCCCTGACACTGTCACTGTTTCTTGAATAACCACTGCTACACTAGAAACTGTCATGTCATCTTTGAAGACATTATTAAGTCATGTGCTTGTATCACTATTACACGGACACTGTTACTCTATGTGCTAATATCATCATTACACATACACTCTAATATTCTGGACACTGTTATTTCATGCAGACACTTGTTACACTGAACACTGTTATTTCATATACTTGCATACTTATTACACAGATTATTTATTATACTAGATATTATTATTTCATTCATATCTCATTGTTATATAGATCACCTGTATACATGTGATGATTGTTTTGTTGTATAGATCATTGTTCCTATTACATGGATATTCCTATATTTCTGTTACATAATCGTTTCCTGTTCCTAGACATGAGTGCTGTTGATATGCAATCTGTGGAATTAAGTGCCACGTGGATCTAAGCCAAGGGCGACATCTCTAGAATCTTATATCTCTGGTTTCTCATTTCCTTTTATCTTATTTCTTGATATCAACAAAGCTCATGCCCTATTATCATATTACATGTGCCATGCACTGTCCTTGTTCCTGATACACTTTGTAGTTTAAATATAATAAATATAACATGAGGATGGTGAAGACTTAATGGTTTTACTAGATCTTATCAGGTAGATGTCATGAATCCATATTAGTCCCACTGCAGGGGATATGGCAGTGCTGGCTACCTTCCCATTTTCGGTTTCCTGTTACTTGTTTTGCCTTAGCAGGCTGGCTCTGGTCTCAGTAGTTAGGGGTCTGATTAAGGCCGTGATTCTGAGTATGCACGGGGTACACCCACCCGATTAGAGCCCATTGACTATTGGGTTTTAAATTAATATAATAAAATAGCATAAATAATAGTGACCTCGGGAACGTTTATATTTGATCACTCTCTCGTTCGAATCATGGTACCCTATGCAGTGTTCTGATCAGTTCGACTGGAGTACGGTCTTCAATATGAACTGTAAGTGGCATGGAACACTGAAAGAAATGGATTAAAATATCAGGTGATATTGATTGTTGTTATTGTATAAATAATATGACTTGTTTGATATATGAATATTATTGTTCATTTATATTGTTATACTTTCTTCTATCTTATCTACCATCTCACATGTATACTATACACTTTATGTATTCTTCATAGACACACAATTCATGTACACATATACTCTCATTTCATGTATTTCATGTTCCATGTGTTTTCTTCATATTAGTATGGTTATTATGTGTACATTATGTATACATATTCATATTATTCACGATACCATCATACTATTTTTACTAGGGTTTAAATCTTAAATGAAAAATAATAAAAGATGATATATGTTACTTATACAAGTTGATTATATTGATATATCACTAAATATTATATCTGATTCTACATACTGATAATAACATATAAATGGTATAACTCCTATTGATTATAATAATTGAGTAGTATAAAGGTTGATGATATATAAGACTCTTTCCGATAATATTAATTGCTATTTCTGCATATAATTGTATAAGATTGTAGTATTATCACTGTCGTAATATGCATGCTAGGTATTACTACTGTTATAGTGTGAATATAATATTTGTATTAGTTATACTAATCATTAGCATAATTATATTGTATCACTGGTAGTTAAACATATATTATATATTAGTGTGGTTGTACTACTTTTGTAGTATATATTACTTCTTTTATTTTATCACTCAGTAGGTCGCTTTCTAACAAGCCTGGGTTTACATGCCCAGGTTGGGGATTCGAGATATCGTAGCACATGATATTTCACGGATATTAGTAGGAGACTCGACGCTTTTATTATTCATAGGTTTCTTTATTATTTTGTCCTTATATCCTTATTAGTTCTTATTTTTATCACTATCACAATCACTGACCCTCTTTTGCAGGCATTCTTGTAGCTATATTAGCTGGATTTATATCATGTATATTGTGTTTATTCCCTATACTGAGGCTTAGCGTATATACATAGGATATTTTCCTCGCGTACATTGTCGCCGACTCTTGTTGCGTCCCAGCTATTATATATTTTGAGAAGTGGGGCATGACAAGGTTTTATTAGTATCAGAGCCTAGGTTTACACGAAATATGGGTAAACACCTATATCAAAAAATCAGGCTCTTACCAACAGTACAACCAGTTATTAGATTAGAACTGATATGTTTTTGGATTTGGGGATTCCAGTTATGAGTACAAGAATGTCATTTCTTTGAAAATCCATTCCCTGACTCCAAATATTCTCTAATTTTCATTATCATTCCAAATATTCTGATTTTAACCACTTCTTCTTCATCGTCTTGATTCCTTTCCTATGATTTTGATATATAGTACTAGTCACCCAATCTCGAGTTGGACTTTAAATATCAGAGTAGCGTAGCAGAAGCATCGTAGGCCATAACATTCAGGTCCCAGGATTATTACAATATTATTCTCTCACCTGCATTAAAATTTCGAGGATGAAACTTTTTTGTAACAGGGGTAGAAGTGTAACCCCTGACCTTGGATGTATGTGTCACGGTATCAATATTTGATATGATGTACATATTTGATATGACCTTTTTAGTAGTAACACTGACCCGATTTCAGCTTCAAATATTATTTTCTAATATTTTAGATTATTAAGATTTTTTTGAAATTTTTCTAAATTATTTAAAAAATCTCCGAATTCGAGGTCGACCAATACTGATAATCGACTCTTGAATTTTTAATTAACAAACGGGATTGAATTTTAAAATTCTACTTCATATTGTTTCTCAAGATCATATTTTCTACTTTAGCATATTTTTGAGAATTTTTCTGAATTAATAAAAAATTTGGCCACTCTGGTGTCGACCGGTATCAACAATCGATTTCAAGATTTTAATTTGCAAAACAGACTGAATTTTTTTAATCCGGTTTCACATTATTCCTCCAGATAATATTTAATATTTACAAAATTTTTAGGGCCCATTATGAAATATTTAATTTTTGCCCAATTAAATAATATTAAATAAGTCACTTCTCCTTTTTTTTCTTTTCTAAGTCACCACCCTTTCTCCACCGCCTTTTCCGCCGCCTCTCCCTCTATTTCTTCCTCTCCTTCTCTCTCTTTGACTGTCTTTCTCCATCCTATCTCTCTTTCATCTCTCTATCTCTCTATATCTCACTCTTTCTCGCTCTCTTTCTCTCTCACCCACAATCACAGCCCACACTCCCCCTCAACTGTGTCCTCTTCCTCTGCCTACCTCGCCACCGGCACACCGGCGACCACCACAGGGCCCATGTCTCTCTCTCTCTCTTTCTCTCTCTCTTCACTTTCCCCTCCTCTCCCAATCTTTTCTCCTATTCTCTCTTTATCTTTATGTTTCTTTCTTCTCTCTTAAACTCCCCTCAACCACTCCCTCTTCCTGCTCACCATTGATGACCACCCCACTCCTAGGCCATCCCACTTCTTCCCTCTCTTTTACCATCTTCTCTCTTTCTCTCTTCCTCTCTATTTCCACTCTTCTTCTTCTTCATCCTCTTTTTCTCCTCTATTCTCTCCCTCTCTCACTCTTCTTCTCCCTCCTCTTTACTGCCGGCCGGCTATAACTCCGCCTGGCCGGGCCACCACGGGCGGAGCCGCTTGTCAGCAGCCTCCGCCGCTACTAGACACACCTACTACTCCCTGCCATATCTCTCATTCTCTTTTATTCTCTCTTTCAATTGGATTCAAATCTATTAAACCCAATAACCCACAAACCTGACCCGTTAACCCAAACCCTATAACCCGTTAACCCATTCACTTAAATTAATAAGTCGGGTTATTAAATCCAAACCCGACCCGTAAGCAACCCAAATCCGCATCCAAAACTTAATAAAGATAATTTTAAATAAAACTCTCTGGCCATTTAGAATATTTACAATTTTGATATTATTATTGCATATTTAGCCCAATTTTAATACTCTAAGAGTTCGGGCAATAGTTGGAGCATCCAGAGTCCGATTTGGACAATTCTCGAGTCGTTGTAACTGTGAAAAAAATAGCTACATCCCTGTACTAGGTATGTGAGTGTTTTTAATTTATAAATTGTATTTCATCATGTGAAATTAAATTAAGTTATTTATTTATTTAACAAATTAAAATTATTGATCAATAAATCTTATAAATGGTAGATCATGATAATTAAAAATAAATATGAGCACTTTATAAATATATTTAATAAGATAATATTTAACTGTGATTATTAATTTATATAAAATACAAATAAATTAGTTATTTATTGCTAATAAGTGATTATTTATTACTAATAATAATGTTCTAAAATAATAAATTATTAATTTATAAAATGATTGTGAAGAATTTGAAAATAAATAATTGTTTATAATTTCTTTATGATATCGATCACAATAACAACATAAAAGTGGTATACTAAATACTTATATATCTATAGATACACATGCATATATTCATGTCCCTGACATTATTACCGTCACATGAATAACCCCTGATACACTAGACACTGTTATGTTATGCTTGAGGACATTATGTCATGTACTTGTATCACTGTTACATGCACATTGTTATTCAATATGCTATTATCATCATTACACGGACACTCTAATGCTCTGAATACTGTTATTTCATGAAGACACTTGTTATACTGAATACTATTATTTCATATACTTATATACTTGTTACTCGAATCATGTGTTATACTGGATATTTTCATTTTATTCATATCTCACTGTTATTATATTCACCTGTATACATGCGTTGATTGTTTCTGTATTCTTTTTGAACAGATCATTGTTCCTGTTACATGGATATTCATATATTTCTGTTACATGACTATTTTCTGTTACTGATATGGATATGATACTCCTATTATCGGACATAAGTGTTGTTGATATGCGATATGTGAAATTAAGTGCCACGTAGATCTAAGCCACGAGGTCCATCTCTAGAATCTCACATCTTTGTTTCTTATTTTCGTTATCTTATTTCATGATATCAACAAATCTCATGTCCTATTATCGAATTACATGTACCATGAACTGCTCTTTTTTCTGATACATTGTGTAGTTTAAATATAATAAATATAATATGGGAATGGGAGATGTCATGGATTCATGTTAGTCTCACTGCAGGGGACATAGTAGTGCTGGCTGTGTGGGTCGGAAAAGCTTAATCAAAGTAAAGTTTTTTTGAGTGGCTGAAAAGTTATAATGGAATAATTTTCATTACAAAGGAGGGAGAAGGTATGATTTTCCCCTTTATTTTAAGGGTGGGTACTTCGTGTGGCGATGGAGAGTGATTCTTATTGTCCATTGATTGGCCGACTGTCTAGCTTCTTTTCAGGATGCTCTTGAAGGCTAATCAGAAGGGTGCTCTATTTTTAACACGCAAAGTGTTTAGAGTCCACTGATTACTTCTTCTTCTCTCCTCTTTTCAGCCCCAAAAAAGCCCCTTTCTTATAGCACTCAGGCTATTTGTAGAGAGGCATAGGGGTATAATTGTTCCCTGAAATCCCTCCATTATGGGATTAACTCCCCATTATGTGGGGAGGCAATTGACCAGTAATGGGGTCAGCTACAATATAAAATACGGGTTTCGCGTTGGACGCGGACCTCACGTTACTTGTTGTAGACATGGATGTCTCAGTTAGAACACATAGTTGCTCAGACCCACGTTGGAAGTGAGCCACAAGGTTTCTCAGACCCCCAGGATATCTCAGACCCGCGTCTGATGTGGAGCGCCGAGTTACTCAGACCTGTGATTGAAATGGGACGCAGGGTTGCTTAGACCCTGTGTGAAACACGGAGTTCCTCAGACTCACATTGGACAAGACGCATAGTTACTCAAACTCGCATTGGAGTTGAGACAAGGGTTCTTCAGACCCGTGTTAGATGCAGAGTTACTCAGACTCGCATTGAACGCAGGTTTACTTAGGCCCGCATCTGAAGTCTCCGTGCTTCTATTAGACGCGAGGTCCGCGTTTTAGTTTGATATGCAACCTTCGCGATGGAGTGAGGTTCGCATCTGATGATTTATTCTTAGTGATTTTTGGACAGCCTACAGAACCCCCTCCAAATTTTTTGAAACACTGCAGTTGACTGGGATGGATTTCAAAACACTTTAGACTTCAGTTGATTTCAGGCTTCCCATAAATGGACTGACAATCTTTCAAGACGTCTTGAGCTTGATCCTCTCTAAATTCCGATCTTTGTGAGTGTACTATTGAACTGCTTAAAGCCTCCAGAGAAGATCATCACAAGTGTCTTAGAAACTCAGTTTAGCACTTATCATGAGCTCTGATTTGTTTGTCAGTGTATGATTGGGGGGAAATCGTGCACGAAGAGTGCCATTTTGAAATGTGTGTATGCTTTGGCTTCCTTGATACTTCCGTTATAGCATAGATGCTATATGGGTCGAATCCTTAGGGACGAGATGCGATAGAAGCTTTACTGGTCAGTTTACTTGTGTGTTAATTGTTCCTTAATGTTTTAAAGAATTAAAGAAAAGAAAATAAAGAATGAGAAGAATATGGTGAAAACAAAGAAGTGGAAAACATAGAAGAGATGTTATGAATTTTGGGTTTTTAAAACAAGGTAAAAAAAGATAAAAAGAGATACAAAAAAACGCATAGCTACTAACTATTAATGACTTTACTAACATGCTAACTTCTTAGTGATAGTTGCCTCACATGTGTCATTAGTCATCACTAATCTTTGGTTCAAGAACTTTACAAAGCATAACCCTGTAGGATCTATAAACAAGGCAATACAAAAACCAGAGGGCGTGAATAATATTTATAAACTTTTAAAACAAATTACTTGCAGGAAAGTAAATGTACAGAAAAAATCTCAAAAAAATGCAAATATAAACACAAGAGATTTTATCCTGATTCGATCCTTGTGACCTACGTCCAGTCCCCAAGCAACTTGCTTGAGATTTTCCTTATCCTGATTTTGATACGCCCCAAAATCAACTCCTTATATACCACTTGACAAAACAACCTTTGTCAAGTCTGTACAACTCTTCTCAACATCAAGAAGACAACAACTCTTTGAATGACTACAATGAATCCTATAAGTCTTGAATCTGTACGTGAGTGTGAATAAGGTCTCTTATAGGTAGACTTTCAGAATTCTTCACAATAGGATTGGAATTGTGTGAAGAACAGAAAGTAAAAATAATTTTCTGAAAAACAGAATTTTTAGTAGAGTTTTGGGTCGAAAACTTGTGTTTTGAATTGGTGAATTAATCCTTGGATAACATCCCTATTTATAGGTGAAATCAATGGTCAGTCAGGAAAGTTATCAACTCAAATTTGAAAATTAGAACGTTGGATAAAACATCAGAAAATTAATAACTGATTAATAGTCAGAAACTACTGTTAGTCGACTAGGGTATAGGAGTAGTCGACTTGAAGAACAATTTTTGCTTGAGTTAGTCGACTAATCAAGGTAGCAAGTCGACTATATCAAGACTATCACAGAATAACAAGTCTCTAAAACTAACTTAGTCGACTTACAGTAGGGGTAAGTCGACTAATGTCAACAAATAGAGAACTGATATATTTTGTGGAAAGACTTTGTCGACTATATAAAGGATCAAGTCGACTAGAGGATATATTAGTCGACTATACTAGGGGATAAGTCGGCTATATGACTATATTGTGTGTGTGATCAAGGCTTTTAACAAAATTCTAAAAATACACAAAAATAATCAAAAATCTTTATATGAGCTTGAGCAACCAGGACTCAGTATTAACTCTTGAGATAGAGCCCCATCTGTATCACTTTTATTATCCATCATCAAAATTTATCAAACTGTAAGTTCTAACATTCTCTCCCTTTTTGATGATGACAACATGTGTGTATGAAAACTCCTCCTGCAGAGAAACTGCCCCTGCAGTGAACATGTTATAACAAATATATAAATAACAATTGTTCTCCCCCTATATGAGACATAAAATCATAGCCATATATCTATATATTTTATCCATATATCTTTGCCATATATAACACAGAAAGATATCAAGAATCACAACAAGCACATAACTTCAAGAATCACAACATAGCAACATAGCACAAATATAACTTCTAACTTTCTTCCCCTTTGTCATTACCAAAAAGAGAAATATCATAGATCATAAAGGTAGACATTAACAACCAAAATTTGCATAACATAACAGAAAATGTCAATTATTACAATAGAAAACCAAAAGAGTTGTAGCAAAAGAAAATACAAAATGATGCAAGAACTCTAAAAAACATGCAGCAACACAAAAAAAAAATCCAATGCCATGTTCATCAAATGTTGGATCTGGGAGGAGGAGGTGGTGGAAAATGGGTCTTGAGGAGATCCAAAATTTCCATTTGTGTGGCTTCAAAAGACTTGATCTTCAGTTGCATATTCATAAAATGCTCCATAAATAGAGATTGATTGGTCAGTAATGCAGACTGAGAGCTTAGCATAGATTATTGTTGGGTTTGTAGAGTCAAAATTTCAGAAGAAATAGAGTTGTAGAAGACAATAGGAAAGGAAGAAGGTGGTTGAGAGGAAGGGGTGCAGTGAATGGGGTTGAGTGGAAGAGAAAGAAACTCGAGTAGAACTTTGTGGAGGAGGAGAGGGTGGATGTTGAGGTTATGGTGGAGGTTGAGAAAAGTCATGAAGTTTCATAAGATGGAGAACGACACGATCAGATGGCTCGAAAACTTTGACGACACTTGCTTCGGAAGTAAGATCTATTTTAAATTTCTGAAACACATGAGAAAGAAAGGCTCTATACGGTAAGAAGGAAGTATGTTCTTTGACAAGATTATCAAATGTTATCTTAGCCCAATTAACCTCTAGTCCAATCATGATGGCATAGACACAAGTAGCTAAATCACGGGAATAATAGTTTAACTCCCAGTTTTTGGGCATATATTATAAGTAAGGATACGACCAATTAGACAAGGAACATGTTTTAATTTATTGTTAGTCATTGGTAGGCCTTGACCAGAAAGAAAGATATTTGATAAGACCTCATCATCATCCATATCAATATCTTTAAGAGATAGGCTGTGATACATACAACTTAAAGATTTTGAAAATAACTTGATATGCACACCTTTAACCAGAGAATAGATATGAATATTATCATTATTATCTTCATAGGTTAAATTTGTGTAAAAGAGGTGGATCAAGAAGGGATAATACCCTTGCCTAGATTCAATAGAAAATATAGTATAAAGACCATAATTTTGAAGAAAAGAAGCAATATCATATTCTTGAAAGTCTTCATACTTAACAAATCTATCAGGCAAGATTTCTATCTGAGAAAGTCTTAAGTAATCATCTTTTAGAGCAAGATTTTTAAGAAAAATTCTAAAATCTGTTTGAGAGGAAATGAAGATGGTATAAATTTAGATTTCTTAGATCTAGATATGATGAGAACTGAAATTAAGGTTGAGAAAGCAGGAATTGGAAGTAAAATACAGAGAATGGAACGAGTTTTACCCAGAAATTGTAGGAAAAAGGTGGGTTCTGCTGCTGCTGTAGTTGACTGCTGTTGCTGCTGGAGAAAGGAACGTTTGAAACTAACAGTTTTGATGAGGGGGAAGGGTAAATATGAGAAGTAAAAACAAGATCAATGGTTAGGATTGAAAATAGGTAGAGATCGGATCCAAAATTTATGAAATGGGTTGGGTTTGAAAGTCAAAAATCCAATATAGAACACAGTTTCATACAGGGTTAGTCGACTTGGGTCTATGATTAGTTGACTAATCCTCCAGTCAGTCGACTAATTGGTCGATATAGTCGACTAATTCCGAATAGCTTAAAAACACCATGTTTCTGTTTGATTACATTAGTCGACTGGTCAAGTCACTAGTCGCTTGTCAAGTCGACTAATAGACTTTATTAAGTCGACTAATAAGTGAAAAAATGCATGAAACAAATCTGAAAAAATATTTAAATATCAGAAATATTACAAATACCCAAATCTCTTCGAAATCTCATAAAAATATCTTCTTTAAGAGGTTTATTAAAAATATCTGCAACCTGATTATCAGTTTGTATAAAATTTAATGAAATATCACCTTTTAAAGTATGATCACGTAAAAAATGATATCTAAGATCAATATGCTTTGTACGTGAATAATGAATTGAATTTTTAGATAAGTTAATAGGACTGGTATTATCACACATAATAGGTGAATTTTTGATAGACATATCATAATCAAATAAGGTTTGTTTCTCCAAAAAATCTGAGCACATGCAACACTAGCAGCGATATATTCTACTTTAGTTACAGATAATGATATAGAATTTTGTTTTTTACTGAATCATGATATTAGTGAATGTCTCAAAAAGTGACAAGTACCACTAGTACTCTTTCGATCAGATTTACATCCAGCAAAATCAGCATCACTATATGATAGTAAATCAAATGTGCTTGATTTCAGATAAAATAAAGCATAATTGATTGTGTTATTAATATATCGAAGAATCCTTTTCACTGCTTTAAGGTGTGATTTCTTAGAATTTGATTGATATCTAGTACATAAGTAAACACTGAACATAATATCAGGTCTTACTTGAAGTAATATATAGTAAAGAACCAATCATACCTCGATATAGTTTTTGATCAACTTTCTTACCATTTTCATCTTTATTTAGGAATGTAGTGGTACTCATGGGAGTATTTTTACTACCAAAATTTTTCATACCAAATCTTTTAAGAAGTTTTTTAACATACTTGCACTGGAAAAAGAAAATTCCATCATTCATTTACTTGATTTGCAGACCGAGAAAGTAATTAAGTTCACCTATGTGGCTCATCTCGAATTCACTCTGCATAGTCTTAGAAAATTCTTGACAAAGATTATCGTTAGTAGATCCAAATAAAATATCATCAATTTATATTTGTATAATTAAGATATCTTTATTAACATGTTTAATAAAAAGTGTTGTATCTGCTCTTTCCATCTTAAAGTTAGAATTTAAAAGAAATCTTTTTAATCTATCATGCCAAACAAATGGTACTTGTTTTAAACCATATAAAGTTTTCTTAAGTTTAAAAATATGGTTTGAATTTTTCATGTTCAAAACCTGGAGGTTGATTAACATAAACAGTTTCTTTAATAAAATCATTTAAAAAAGCACTTTTAACATCTATTTGATAAAGTTTGAAATTCATAAAATAAGAAAAAAGTAAGTAAAATATGAATGGATTCAAGTCTAACTACTGAAGCATAAGTTCCATCAAAATCAATATCTTCTTCTTGATTGTATCCTTGTGTAACTAAGCTTGCTTTGTTCTTACTAACTTAACATAATTCATCAAGTTTCTTCTTAAATACCCATCTGGTACCGATGACTAGATGATCAGTAGGACGTCGTACAAGATCCCAAACATCATTTCTAACAAATTGATTCAACTCTTCTTGCATTGCAATAGTCCAAAAATTATTTGCACATGCTTATTTGATACTCTTCGGTTCAATGAGTGATATGAAAGCAATTTGTGTCATGTAGTTCAACTTAAATCTAGTCTGAACGCCTTGAGTTATATCTCCAATAACCAAATCATGTGGATGATTCCTTACTTCAATATATGCTTTAGGTAACTCAGTAGGAGTCTCATCAACATTAGAAATGTTAGTATCATCAGAAGATATTATAGTATTATCAATAAGAATATCTATGATATGATCATCATCATGTGAAGAAGAATTAGAAATAGGTTTAGTCAAAAATTCATCAAATTTAACATGCAATGATTCTTTAATAGTAACTGTTTTCTTATTAAAGATTCTATATGCTTTACTTTGAGTAGAATATCCAACAAAATACCTTTATTAGATCTAACATCAAATTTATCTAAAGCATCTCTTGTATTTAAGATAAAACATTTACATCCAAAAATCTTGAAATAAAAAACTTTTAGAATTTTGTTATAAAATAATTCATAAGATATTTTGTTTAAAATAGGTTGAATAAGTACACGATTTAAAACATAACATGCAGTAGCAACAGGTTCAGCCCAAAAATATTTTGGTAAATGACTGTCCATAAGCATAGTTCTAGCACATTCTTGTAAAGTCCTATTCTTTCTCTCCACAACACCATTTTGAGGAGATGCTCCAGAAAATGCAAAGGTATGTGTAATATCATATTATCACAGAAATTTACAAAAAATTCATTTTCAAATTCTCCTCCATGATCACTTCGAATAATGACTATGTTTAGAGACTTTTGATTTTGATTTTTTTACAAAAACTTGAAAACTCATTAAAAATATCATTTTTATTCTTTAGAAAACTTACCCATGAAAAATGTGAATAATCATCAACAGTAACAAAAACATACTTATTTTTGTTTAAAGAAGCAACACGTGCTGGACCAAATAAGTCCAAATGCAACAGTTCTAAAGGTCTATTAGTAGATACTAAATCTTTAGATTTAAAAGATGATTTAACTTATTTTCTTAATTGACAAGAATCACAAAAATAATCCTTTTTAAAAGCTATTTTTGGAAGGCTTTTAACTAAATCAAATTTAAAAATCTTAGAAATTATTTTCATATTTAAATGACCAAATCTTTTATGCCATAAAAAGTAGTCATTTTTAGAGGCAACTACACATAAGTTATCATTTGACTATATATACAAGTTATTGATAACTCATAAATATTATTGTTACGAGAACCTTTAAATAGAATATCTTTCATGTTGGTATCATATACATGACATGCATCTTTTTCAAAAATAATTTTATAACCCTTATCACATAACTGACTAATACTTAATAGATTGTATTTTAAACCTCTTACCAAAAGAACATTTTCAACAAGGAGTTTCGAAATGTTACCAACCATGCCAATACCAATAACCTTTCCTTTGTTATTGTCACCAAATATTACTATACCTCCCTTTTTGATTTGAACGGAAGACAGTAGTTAAATGTGACCGGTTATGTGTTTGGAGCAACCACTATCAAGTATTCACTTTTTCTTTATAAGGTACTTATAAGATAAAATATTTTGTATGGTACCTATCATGACAGGGTCCGAAAAAAATTAGCCTTTAGGAACCGAAATTCAATTTGAATTTGGTTTTTATTTGTTAGTATAAACATAATTACAAGAATTACTACATGTTGTATATATGATGCTATATAAGCATTTTTATCCACATCATTAAGATTTTTAGGAATCCATATATATTTGTTCCTAATTCTTTTTGAAATAATATCAGCATTTCTTTTCACAAAAGAATTATATGGATTATGATTATTCATTTTATAAAAATGTGTAGATTTTACAAAATTATTTTTTGAAAATTCGAGACCAACATATGTAGGTTTGTCAATCTTATCTTTTGAAAATCCAAGACCAAAATGATTATTTGACATCTTTTGATAAGACAATAAATCATTTAAATTTTCTTTTCTTTTATTAAATTTTGTCACATTTTTCAAAATTTCTTCATATTTAATTTTGAAACTAATCATTTATTTATCTAAAATAGTAATTCTAGAATTTAAAGAAACAGTTTCTTTTTTAAGTAAAGAATTTTCTTTTAAAAAATTCTCATTATCCATTTTTAAAATGAAATAACTTTTTCAAAGTCAGATTTTTGAGAATCTAATGAAGATATTTGAGAAACATAAATTGAATTTTCTTTGATAAGCTTGTCATTTTCTTTTGTTAAAACTTTATTTTTAATCTTTGCATTTTTGACATCATCATAAAGTTCATTAAATGCTTCTAATAATTCGGCACAGTCTACCTCATCGTCTTGAGCCATGAAGCAGATATTAGCTGTTTCAGTGGCTTCTTCTTCATCAGAGGAAGATGAATCACTGTCATCCCAAGTTGGTTGGAAGGCTTTCTTCTTTTTGTTTAACTTATTGAAATTCTTGAAAGTTCTTTTAGATCTCATCAATGGGCAATCCTCCTTTATGTGACCTGCTTTGTTACACTTAAAACAAATAGGATTATCGTTAGTATCTTTATTCTTTTTAAACTTACCTTATTTTAAGAACGTTTTGAATTTTCTTGAGAGTCATCTGAATTGTCCATATCTGAGGATGTCTGGAAGGCAAGTTCTTTCTTCTTGGATTGAAGTTATTGTTCATCCTTCTTTCTGTCTTCAAGTTGCACTTCATATGTCATTAAATTACCAATAAGGTTTTCTAATAACATTATTGAGAGATCATTTGCTTCTTCTATTGTAGTAGTTTTCTTCTCTCAATCTGATGTGAGTGCACGAAGGATCTTTCTGACTTTTTCAACTTGAGCATATTCCTTGTCAAGGGCTACTAAGGAATTTGTAATATCGGTGAACCTTGTAACTATTTTTGCAATGGTTTCATTGTCCTTCATTTTGAAGAGTTCAAACCTGTGAAAAAGAATAGAAATTTTAGATTCTTTAACCTTATTTGTACCTTCATGTGTTACCTATAAAATCCGTCATATTTGATTTGCAGATTTGGCCGTTGACACACAATTAAATTCTTCTTTATTCAAGGCACAGAAAAGCGTGTTCATTGCTTTAGCATCAAGGTTGACAGACTTCTTTTGTTCTTCACTCCAAGCATCATAATTTGTTGTAGGTTTGGTGTATGGTGCTTCCACTATGTTTTATAGTTCATAGTTAAGTGATTGCAAGTATATCTTTATTCTACACTTCCAGTAGTTGGAGTTTGATCTATCAAATAATGGTGGATGTTGTGTAGAATGTCCTTCTTTGAATTGAGATGAAGGAAACTCTGTTGCCATCCTCGCTCTGATACCAAGTGTAGGATCTATAAACAAGGCAACACAAATACTAGAGGAGGGTGAATAATGTTTATAAACTTTTAAAATAAATTACTTGCAGGAAAGTAAATGTACAGAAAAAATCTCAGAAAAATGCAAACATAAACACAAGAGATTTTATCCTGATTCGGTCGTTGTGACCTACATCCAGTCCCCAAGCAACCCGCTGGAGATTTTTCTTATCCTGATTTTGATACACCCCAAAATCAACTCTTTATACACCACTTGACAAAATAACCTTTGTCAAATCTGTACAACTCTTCTATACACCAAGAAGACAACATCTCTTTGAATGACTATAATAAATCCTATAAGCCTTGAATCTTGTACGTGATTGTGAACAAGATCTCTTATAGGTAGATTCTCAGAATTCTTCACAATATGATAGGAATTGTATGAAGAACAGAAAGTAAAAATAAGTTTTCTGAAAAATAGAATTTTTGAACAGAGTTTTGTACAGAAAACTTGTGTTTGAATTGGTGAATTCATCTTAGGACAGCAGCCCTATTTATAGGTGAAATCAATGGTCAGTTAGGGAAGTTATCAACTCAAATTTAAAAAATAGAAATTTGGATAAAGCACCAGAAAATCAATAACTGATTAACAGTCAGAAACTACTGTTAGTCGACTAGGATATAGGAGTAGTCGACTAGAAGAACAATTTTTGCCTGAGTTAGCCAATTAGTCAAGGTAGCAAATCGACTATATCGAGACTGACACAGAATAATAAGTCTCTGAAAACTAAACTTCGTAGACTAGCAGTAAGGGTAAGTTGACTAATGTTGGTTACAGTCAATAAACAGTGAACTGATATATTTTTATGGAAAGACTTAGTCAACTATATAGAAGATCAAGTTGACTAGAGGATATATTAGTCGACTAGACTAGGGGATAAGTCGACTATAGACTATATTGTGTGTGTGATCAAGACTTTTAACAAAATTCTAAAAATACACAAAAATAGTCAAAATCTTTATATGAGCTTGAGCAACCAGAACTCGGTATTAATTCTTGAGATAGAGCTCCAATGCATCTGTATCACTTTTGTTATCCATCATCAAAATCTATAAAACTGTAAGTTCTAACAAACCCATAAGATCACTTTCACATCCAAACTCAACAAACAAGAGTAAGCTACACTAAAACCATTAAAACTAACTAGAGTAAGTATGGAATAATGTAATAGTAACTTGTTAAAGAGTTAGATGTTAGAGCGTTAGAATCCATCATCATGAGCCATCAATGACTCTTGCAAGAGTAAGGCCAAATAGAGGCTATCAGATTCATGTGAATTATCAAGTAAGAAGTTAGCATAGTTAGTGGTTAGTAGTTAATTACCATGAGAAGAAAATTAGCTAAACATGTAAAAAGTTAGAGAGAAGAAAACCAACAGAGATAAGGAGAAAACCTTTCATAAAATATCACCTTCCATTTTAAGAACCTTAACTTTCATTCTATGCATCACTCTCTTCCTTATTACATGATCTACAAAAATAAAAAATACAAAAGAAGAAGAACAACTAAAACTACCTTAAAGAGAAGAAAATCACACCAAAAACTCTTCTCCTTTTTCTCTCTAGAAAACCTGGGGTATTTATAGGCTAAGGGGATACCACGGAAGCATCACAGGGCCACGAGTCGAAACTCGACACTTGGCCCTACCAGAAGGCCGTGGAAACACGATTTTTTCGCGTTTTCGAGGCCCTTCTGCGGCCGCGTGCACCGCACCAATGGGTGCAAACTGCTGGCTTATTTCCCTACTGGTTTCTACTGCTGGTTTCTACTGCTGGTTTCTGGATATCTATATCCTGTTTTGGAAGATCTAATTTTTAAAGTCAATGGCTATATTTAGGTAAAAAATCAATCACCAAATAAATGGAAAATTTTTATCTTCTTCTTCATTCCATACCATAGACTTAGGAACACACAAGAAAACCATATTAGTAACATTTTTATGTAAAATAATTATAAAGATATGGTATGAAATATGTAATTTTAGAAACTAATTACACCCCAACACTTATCTTTTGCTCATTCCGACCAAAATAGAAAACTAATTAGGAAAATTATTACACTACTTTCGCAGGTTACGCGATTACACTGAGCATGTGCAATAAGTCGCTAAACCTCTAAATTTTTTCTAGAGGAGAAGTTTTGTCTCCTGAGGGTTTTCAGCGGATTACACCCACAAAATCCATAAAGAAAGAAATCAAATGTTAATATTTTGAAATCACGTTTTGAAATAGAGAAAAGCGTTGAAATATTTTTGCAAAAATTTAAGTGATCTAAGGTCATAGGTTAATTAGAAATTATTCTTTCTCAAACTATGTCTAAATGCAAAATCTTGTTTTAAATTAAATATAAAAATTTAAAATTGAATCGATTCTTTAATCTTTCATAAAAACTCTTAGAAAATATGCACTTTGTGAACTGTGATGATTTTTGGGATATCGACTCTAACTTTATGCCATTTATTTATATAAAAACTCTTAAAATTTTTTCTTCTTCTTCCCTTAGTTTTCTTAGGCTTTCTAGCTTACCCGGATAGTGAGCCTTTAGCCGGTTACTCTCAAGCCAGACAATTTTAGGGCATCGAGGAGAAAATAGCTCTCGGACTTAAGGACTAAAAAGGCCAAAAAGCTAAAGGAGATTATTTTGTTTTTTTTGTCCACAATTTTAGGTGTGAATGATTATGCTTCCAAAGGCATAATTACCCATCTTTAATAAGTGATTTTATTATTTTTTATTTTTATTTTATTTTTTAAAGGTATTTTCAGTCTTTATTTCAATCCCAAAAGTTGTGTAAGTGTGAAGTGCATATATTAAGGCAAAAAATTTAAGATCAAATTATTTTTTCAATCTTACTTTCTTATCTTAAAATTTAAACAAGATCTATTATTTTAACTCGGTTTAAGAATTTATAATTTTAGGTCTTCTTAATTCCTAAGATCCTCTTAATTTTCTTAAAAATAAATCAAAAACTATTTCTTTTATTTCAAAAAGTTTTGTAAAAAGAAAAGAAAAGAGTTTCTATACAAAAGAAAAAAATCTAAAAATTTTCTAAAAAGAAGTGTAAAAGAAAGAAAGTATAAAACAAACTATGTTAATAGAGCCTCCCTTATACTTATCTCATGCATTGTCCTCAATGCATCGTGAATTTGTATATGTGTGAAACAAATGAAAAGGGAAGGAAAATTATCTCATGGTGGTGGTTCTAGTGGTGGTCTGATTGGTCCACAAAATACGACCCAATCCAAATTACGTGGAGTTCGCAGGAGCCCACCAGTGACCTCTCTAATATAACCCACTATTATGATATATACATAGATGCTTTTTATTTGGAATTTTATCCCATCTAATTTTCAAAATTTTAAAATAATTTCAGAGTCTTTTGTATCAACACCTTTGTAACAGAATGGAGTGTTGATCGGTCGATGATACTGCATATTTATTGTCACATTCTCATATTTATTATATAATAAACTTTGTTTTTAATCCTATTTATTATCTAATTTATATGCAAGCTCATTACTAAGGGAGAAGGAAGAGAAAACGATCCCAAAGCCCATCAAAATTCTGATTTAATTCAGAATTAATTTAAATCAAAGATCAGGGCAAATCAGGACAAATCAAAGAAGATAGAACCGGTTGAAAAATCAGTTAAATCAGATCTCTAAAAATCAATTGGTTAAAGCTAAAGATAAAAGGAGATTTCAAAATTCAGGACCCAAACTGAAAAATCTAGCAGAAGATAAACACATATCACGAAGGCAGAGACCTGCATCTCTCAGATGTGGCCAGGTGTGGCCACCTGGCCACACGCAGGCCGCAGAAATGCGGCCAACGTCGCGTTTTCGCAGTATTGTTGAGGTTGTTGGGGGAGCGTTTGCTCCCCTATCTTCGTACACTCTTCGCCGTTTTGTTTTTGCCTATAAATACTGGGTTTTTAGAGATTATAGAGGATAATTAAACAGAGAGTAGAATAGATTCTTGTAGATTCTTATATAGGTTTAACCTAGGTTCTTATTTCTCTTTTAATGTACTTTTCATTTTTTTTATGTAACTGAGAGGAGAGGAGAGTTTCATGGAGGAAAAGAGCAAGTTTGTACTAAGGGTGACACCGGTGTAAGTAAGTCTTTTCTTTCATTGTTATTTGAATCAAATCAAGATTTCTTTTTCTTCTTTATTCTTATTTTTGTTTGCTTTCCTCTGATGTGTTTGCAATCCAAGTGAATCCGATAGCCTCGAGACTACTTCGCCATTGCAGGTGCCCTTGATGGCCTATGGTGATGAACAACATTCCTTTACTAGTTTAGCTTGCTTTTTTATTCGTAGTGTAGATCAAGAACGGGGAAGATCCTACATGCCATGCTTGATTGCCTTCAAAGAGTAGGTAAGTCATAGCGACGGATCCAAGATATATAAGCACGAAAGAGGCAAGTAAGAATTTTTTTAGTTTTTTCCCTTTCTTTTAATCCTTAGTTTAGATGACTACCATCTCCTAACTCTTTTATTCACTTTTTTAATTTCTTTGTATAAATTTATTTTCTTTTTTCTCCACGGTCTCAATCTACCACTTTCTTCACAAATTAACATAACCTATTTTCCTTTTCTTTTCAAGAACTAAAAGAAGAATTTTACCATTCTTTGTAACGTAAAAGAGAACTTACTTAAAAACTTCTATCACTAGTCCCTCCTTGTATATCACAATCTGTATAGCCACTTGCTATAGCGGTAACATTGAATATTTGTACTACCTATTATAAAGTTCTGAAATTCTGTATTTTCTGTGTGCAGGTTTGAACTCAATCAAATTTTGGTGCCGTTGCCGGGGAGGGACGGTAAGTAGCTCTTTTTTGTTTACTTTAATGATTAACTTTCTTCTTTGTTCTTGGTGTGTAGTGATAGATATTAAGAAATTTTTTACTACAGTGGATATATAAGTGGCCTTGGACTCTGCTCAAGAAAGCAGAGCCCAGAAGCCCTCAGAATTGCTACATTCCAGTAGCAATCTGAGTGAATTACTAACCTGTATTTTTTGTAGGTTGGCTGAATTGTAAAGTTTAAATATCTGTAGCTATTTATTTTCTTGTTTGCCTTATTGTACATACATTTCTAATTCAATAGTAAAAGGTTGATTGTAAATGCTAAAAACGGTTTAGACTTTGCATTTAGGCACGTGTCTATTTCGTTACATTTTCTATTTACTGTTGAAGAGTGATGGAGCCAAGGTATATGTGTATAGCATTTAGTATAAGATTTATTCTTGTGTGATAGCTTGAGTGTTACTTTTTCTATATACTTATACAATGCACTAAACTGATTTAAGGGCTTGTCCAATAAAAAGGATACGGTAGGGGAAGTCATTACCCTTACTCAGTCCACAAACAATCTCCTAACTCACTAAACCAAGCCTAACTAAAACTTAGTAGACGTTGGCTCTAGGAACAGCTAGGACTCAATAGGAGACTGATCTAAGGGGAAAGTTGATTAGAATTTGACTCTTGCTAAATCGGTGTAAAAGGTTAGGGATTGAGGGGCGAAACCCCAAAGGCTGGTGGTTTGGCTTAAGTTGCTTTTAAGCACGGATACCTCCCACCAATCTTGCCCCAACCTGATCGATTAACTTGTAGTCAGATTCGATAATATACCCCCCGTGGATCGCCTAATCAGTTAGGAGTTATCTAGGTCTAAGGTTTACCCTAACTTAGGTTAGTTTTTTTTTTGTTTGTTTGTTTATTTTTCTTTGTTTGATTTTGACATTTCTTATATGATATGGCTTATAACAACAATTTTTTAAATTTTAATGGTAATCCATGTTACACCCCGACCTCTTTTCGGATATTATCAATCCAGTATATCACAACTTTAACCAACCTAGTGCGCCAGATTGGTCTTATCCAAATCAATATGTGCCCTAGTCTCAATACTATGAACAAGACTATAATAATCATCACTACTCTTCACAGAGTCAATAGGGATACAATTCTCCCGAGTCATATTATCAACACCTTACCAATATCCAGCTTCATATACTCCTTATCCCGAACCATTAGAAGAATCAATTGACTGGGAAAAGAGGATGGAAGCCTTAGACGAGCTTGAGCGACAAATTCAAATTTTAGAAGATAAAATCCCGTCAAAATTTTCAAATCACAGATCCTTACTCTATTTTTCAAGAAGAACATGCCGACTTAGAAAAGAGTATGGAATTCATGATTCAATTTCAAAGTAATCCACTCAATATGATAGAAGCAAGATTTATAGAATGGAAAATATGCGTAAGAATAAGGAAACTCTCCCTACCTAATCTTTGACTATTCCCGACACTTCTAGTCATATTGATGAAAACCAAGAATTATGGTATTTTGAAGACTTTGACCAAGATTCAATTTCACCACAAAACCTTGAACTTGACGAATATCAACTCATTGACAGGCAAGTTTTCATTTCAATGAGATTGAACTTGATTATGAATGTGAACCCGATCCCCAACTTTATGATTCAATTATCATCTTCAAATCTATGTTGACTCTGGTATTCTTACACAATTTGGACCAAATTCCCGAGCCAACATTTATTCTTATTGCCCATAAATCTAGAAATTGAATCACTAATTTTGGATAGTCACATTCCACTGATGGGAAAAGAATGTGAATTTCAATTCTTAGATTTGGACTCAACTCTTGAACCAAAACTGAATTTTGAACCCAAAATTAATTTTCCAGAGTCAGTATTAGTTTGATGGACATCGGTATAGACCAAATCAAACATTCCACCACGTCACATTCTTTTTATGGACATAGGTATAGACCATGATGACTCTGTGATGATTTTTCAAGGCTGGTCATATAAAGGGAATAAGTTTTAAAATAGGATCTTTCATGATCCTATTCATATTGGGGACTGTAAATATGTAAATAAAAAAGAGTTCAATAAAGGTGGGTTCCGTGAACCATCATATTATCTTGATTAGGTAGCAACGCTTGACCCAATTAGATCACTACCAGAACCACCACCATAAGGTAATATTTTTCTTCTCTTTCTTCTCTTTCATGCATCTATGCATTAATTCATACATTGAGAACAATGCATGAGATAGGTGTAGGGGAGGGTTTAACATAACTTAGGTTTTCCTTTTATTATTAAAAAATTATTATTAACATTTTCTTTTTTATAAAAACTTTTTGAAAATAGAAACAATATTTTGACATATTTTTTGTGAAAAATTAAGTCAATTTTAAGGAATAGGAGAATCCTAATTAGGATTACTTATACTTGGTCAAAATAATATTATTTGTTTGATTTTCATAGTTACGAAGAAAATTTAAAAAAGTAATTTAAACTTGATTTTTACCTTGATTATATATGCATGCTTTATACACTTACACACTTAGGGTTTAAAAACAAAGATTCTTATAGTCTTATTAAAAAAAAAGAATATATATATATGATATTAAAAATTCTCTGATTAAGCTGGGTATTTGTGCCTCATAAAGCGTAAGTATTCATGTCTAAAAGCGGTTCATATTATAAAATTCTTAGTTTTATGGCCTTGTTTGCTCGAGCCCGTAAGTCCTTGGGGTGTTTTCTTACCCGGTACCCTAAGACTGTTTGGTTTGGGAGTCATTGATTAAAGGCTCGTTACATGGGTAGATTAGAAAGCCTAATAGAACTAAAAATAATATCACCAAAAATTAAAAAAGAAAAGAAAAAAATAATAAGGTATAAGAGTTAGAGTTAAAGAACCCCGAGTCAAAATTTCACGGTCACAAAGGTGCATATAACTTAGGGTAAAATAATAGACTAAATGAGAAATAAAGTTTGACTCTTTATTTTGATTGATAACAAGTTTTTGAATTAAAACTAAGCTTAAGAATGAAAAATTCTATTTTCCTATAACTTATAGGTTACTTAATTCTTACAATAATACTTCAAATATTCTTCTCTTTCAAAATTTATTATCAAATTACTAACACTTTATTTCTCTTTCTTTATGAATTTGTGGGGGTAATACACTGAAAACCCTCACGAGATAAAACGCATCCTCTCGGTAAACCTAGAGATTTAATGGCTTATTATATATGCTCAGTGCAATCGTGTAACCTGCGAAAGTGGTCTAATAATCTTTGATTTAATTTCGTACTTTTGCTCGACGAGCAAAAGATAGGTATGGGGGTGTGATCGGTCGATGATACTGCATCTTTATTGTCACATTCTCATATTTATTATATAATAAACTCTATTTTTAATCTTATTTATTGTCTAATTTATATGTAGGCCCATTACTAAGGGAGAAGGAAGAGAAAATGACCCCAAAAGCCCGTCAAAATTCTGATTTAATTCAGAATTAATTCAAATCAAAGATCAGGGTAGATCAGGACAAATCAAGACAAATCAAAGAAGATAAAATCGGTTGAAAAATCAGATCTCTACAAATCAATTGGTTAAAAGTAAAGATAAAACGAGGTTTTGTCAAAATTCAGGACCCAAACTAAACAGGCCGCGAAAATACGGCCAAAGCCGCGTTTTCGCGGCATTATTTAGGTTGTTGGGGGAGCGTTTGCTCCCCTATCTTCGTACGCTCTCTCTCGTTTGATTTTTACCTATAAATACTGGATTTTCAGAGACTACAGGTGACGATTAAGTAGAGAGTAGAATAGATTTTTGTACAAGTTTAATCTAGTTTCTTCTTTCTCTTTTAATGTAATTTTTATTTGTTTATGTAATTGAGAGGAGAGGAGAGTTTCATGGAGGAATGAGAGCAAGCTTGCACTAAGGGTGACAGCGGTGTAAATAAGTTTTTTCTTTCATTGTTATTTGAATCAAATCAAGGTTTCTTTTTCTTCTTTACTCTTATTTTTATTTGCTTTACACTAATGTGTTTGCAATCCAAGTGAATCTGATAGCCTCGAGACTGCTTCGCCATTGCAAGTGTCCTTGATGGCTTATGGTGATGAACAACCATTCCTTTACTAGTTTAGCTTACTTTTTTTATTCGTAGTATAAATCGAGAATGGGGAAGATCCTACACGCCATGCTTGATTACCTTCAAAAACTAGTAAGTCGTAGCGACGAATCTAAGGTATATGAGCACGAAAGAGGCAAGTAAGAATTTTTTTAGTTTTCTTTTTATTTCTTTTAATCCTTAGTTTAGATCACTATCATCTCCCAACTCTTTTATTCACTTTTTTATTTTTTTGTATAAATTTATTTTCTATTTTCTCCACCTTCTTAATCTATCACTTTTTTCACAAATTAACATAACCTATTTTCCTTTTCTTTTCAAGAACTAAAAGAAGAACTTTAACCATTCTTTGTAACTTATAAGAGAACTTACTTAAAAGCTTCCATCGCTAGTCCCTCCTTGTGGATCACGACCCGCATAGCCACTTGCTATAACGGTAACATTGAATACTTGCACTACCTATTATAAAATTCTGAAATTCTGTATTTTCTATGTGCAGGTCTGAACTCAATCAAGTGTGAAATGATGGAATGACTGATTTGGGCTCAGGAAGTACAGAAACTAATATCAACTCATGAAACTGATTGAAATTAAGTATAGGTTCTGGAGTCGAGATTAGTTCAGAAAGTGAGTCCAAATCAAGAAGTTGATGTTCACACACTTTCTCCATTAACGGAATGTGATCGAAAAATTTTGGTGATTCGATTTCACGGTGTACTGGTACAAAATTCAATGTTGACTCCAGAATATGAAAAAAATATGGTAAAGATACCGCAGTCATTATTGAATCAAAAGGTGAAAAGAAATTACCAACTTGTAGATCGGGATCACATTCATACTTAAGTTTAATTTCAAATGAAAGATAACTAGCCAAAATATCAAGATGGTTCTCGAAATTTTGGGCAAGGTCAAATGGATGGAATGAAATTGAATATTGATTTTCGTCCACGGAAGGAATGTGAATGGATGAAATGAGTGATTCAAGTTCAGAAATTATGGGAATCAAAACTGGCTCAAGAATGTTACTTAGTTTAGGCAATACTACCGGAGTCGATATTGATTTAAGGATTGGACTCAAATCACTAAACTAAAGATCAGGTTCACATTCATCTTTAAGTTCAATTTAGAAAATGGATAACTTGTTAAAATATCAAGGATTTGATATTGATCAAGTTCAGACTGGTATGATGAAATTGAAGCTTGATTTTCAAAATGACATGATTATTTGGTCATATCAAAATTTGGTGGACATTGGAAGTCAACCATATTTTGAATTAGACGCTCGGACTCTTGCACGAATTTCATAATTTTTTTCAATAGTGATTTTTCTTTTGCTGGTTCTGGAAAAGAACTATATGGAGTTTGGAAATTTTGTGGATATGATGAGGCTATCATGATTTCAAATTATTTTTGGGCCTCTAACATGGCTTCCATACTATTTTGCAACTCTGATTTTTCATCAATTGGTGGTTCTGAAAAAGAAGTATGTGAAGCAAAATGTGGGAAAGAAGATGCTGGATAAGGTGATTGATAATCTAATTCGGGGGCGGTGAATTCCCACTGCCTCTGTGAAGAGTGAAAATTCCTTCGAAAATTTAGATCATAAAATTGGGGATATGGGTCATATTGAGTCGGACAAATCCAATCCGGCCTATATGGTTGGTTAATATTGTACATAACCGGTTGGAGTTATCTGAGTCAAATGAGGTCGGGGTGAAATGTAGATTCACATTAAGATTGAAAGAATTATTATTGAAATCCATTTCACAAGTTACAAAAAAAAGAAAAACAAACAAACAAACAACAAATAAAGAAAAAGAAAAAGAAAACAAGCATATGTTAGGATTGATTTAGACCTAGACGACTCCTAACTTGTTAGACTGTCCACAGGGAAACCTTACAGAAATCTGACCACAAGTTAATCGGCCAGGTAGGGGCAAGACCCGCTGGAGGTATCCATGCTGGAGCAACAAGCCTAATTATGCCAAACCACTATTCTTCGAGGTTTCGCCTCTCAAGTTACAACCTTGGACACCGATTTGACAAGAGTCAAACTCTAAAAAGTTCCCATTTAGGTTAATCTCCTAATTGAGTCCAAGATGTCCCTAGGGCCAACGTCTAGAAATTTTATTTAGGCTTGGGTTATGTGAATGGGGAGGTAATTTTTGGGCTAAGGGAGGGTAATGACTTCTCCACCTTATCTTAAATTGGGTTTTGCCCTTAATTTTCGATTCGTGTAAGTGCGCAAATATAGACAAGAATGAACACATAAAGCGAGTAAATCACCCACGTGTTTGTCTTAACAATATGCAAGACAATATGTACACCTCTGTCCAGATCACAGCAACAGAAGAATAAAATACACTATATTGGAATGAAATTGACATGTGCCTAGATGCAAATGTCGAAACTGTTTTAAAACATCCAATTATCATATTTTAGTTCTTAAAATTATTACAGTGTACAGGTAATATAAACAGAAAAATAGCAGTAGAAGATAGCAATATACAAAGATTTACCAACTACACAAAATTTTTTAAGCACTTGCTCTCTGCTTTCTTGAGCAGGGAGATGCAAGCAAATGTGACGCGAAAAATTTTTTCTGCACACCAACAATAAAGAAGAAAGGTTATCAAAAACATGAAATCAAACCGTCCCATCTCCGGCAATGATGCCAAAATTTGATCGGGGGAAAATCATGCACGAAGATTATCGTTTTGAAATATATGTGTGTTTTGGCTTCCACGATACTTCCGTTATAGTATAGAGGCTATACGGGTCGAATCCACAGGGACAGGAAGCGCTAAAAGTTTTACCGATCAGTTATGTGTGTGTGTTAATCGTTCTTCAATGTTTTAAAGAATTAAAAGAAAAGAAAACAAAGAATGAGAAGAATACGATGAAAATAAAGAAGTAGGAAACATAGAAGAGTTGTTATGAATTTTCAATTTTTTAACAAGATAAAAAGAAAGATAAAAAGAGATACAAGAAAACTCATGGCGACTAATTACTAATGACTCCACTAACATGCTAATTTTTTAGTGATAGTTGCCTCATATGTATCATTGGCCATCACTAGTCATTGGTTTAAAAGCTTACAAAACATAACCCATAAGATCACTTTCACATCCAAACTCAACAAATAAGAGCAAGTTACACTTAAACCATCAAAACTAACTAGAGCAAGAATAGAATAAAGTAATGGTAACTTATTAGAGAGTTAGATGTTAGAGTGTTAGAATCCATCATCATGAGCCATCAATAGCTTTTACAAGAGCAAGGCCAAGTAGAGGCTATTAGATTCATGTGGATTATCAAGTAAGAAGTTAGCATAGTTAGTGGTTAGTAGTTAGTTACCATGAGAAGAAAATTAGCTAAACATATAAAGAGTTAGAGAGAAGAAAACCAATAGAGATAAGTAATAGAATGTTTCATAAATGTCACCTTCAATTACAAGAACCCTTACATTCATCCTATGTATCACTCTCTTCCCTATTACATGATCTACAAAAATAAAAAATACAAAAGAAAAAGAAGAACAACTAAAACTACCCTAAAGAGAAGAAAACCACACCAAAAACTCTTCTCCTTTTTCTCTTTGGAAAATCTAGACTATTTATTAGATAAGGGGGGCACGAGGGAAGCATCACGGGGCCACGAGTCAAAACTCGACACGTGGCCCCACCAGAAGGCAGCGAAAACGCAATTTTTACTGCATTTCGTGGCCCTTCTAGGGCTGCGTGCACCACATCAGTGGGTGCAGATTGCTGGCTTGTTTTCCTGCTGGTTTCTGTTGCTAGTTTCTGGATATTTGTACCCTATTTTGACAGATCTAGCTTCCAAAGTGAATGGCAATATTTAGGCTAAAAATCACCAAATTAATGGGATTTTTTTATCTTCTTCTTCATTCCACACCATAGATCTAGGAACACACAAGAAAATTATTATTAGCAACATTTCAATATAAAATAAATATGAAAATATGGTATGAAATATGAAATTTTAGAGACTAATCTATGTACTATTGAACCAGTGGTGTGATTAGTCTCTAATTTTGCATAATTTTTATCATATCTTCACATTTATTTCATATTAGATTCTGCTAATAAAGCTTTGCTTGATTGATTCTAGGTCCATGGTGTGCAATGAAGAAAAAGACTCTAAATCACCATTTAATTGGTGATTAAAGGCCTATTAAGATAGCCATTGAACTAGGAGGCTGATTCTGTCAAAACCAGGGGCCAGAAACCAGAAACCGGGAGCAGAATCTGACAGGGGATCGAAAGGACAGCGCGCGGCTCGAAGCGCCGTGCGCGCAGCTAACCTATGGCCGCGAAAACGCGGCCATAGCAGCGTTGTTGCGACCATACGGCCGCGGCGCGCGCCGCGCTTCGGGCCAGGATTTGTCCCCTGGCCCCACTCTTCCCTGATGCCTATAAAAACCCCCTTGGGGTTTCAGATTTGGAGATATATAGAGTTAGGAGTAGTTTTCATTCAATGTTGTAATTTAGGGTAGTTTAGTTTAGGTTAGTTCCTCTTCCTCCATTATATTTTTCATTTTGTAGATCTTGTATTAGGGAGAGAGAGTGGTACATACTTGGAATGCAAGAGTGCTTGTAATAGAAGGTGACAATCTATGAAAGGTGCTATCTTTACCTCTCTATGTTTTTTTCTCTCTAATCTCTTTATATGTGTAGCTAACTTTCTCTCATGGCAACTAACTACTAACCACCAACTAGTCTAACTTCTTTTAGATAATCCACATGAATCTAATAGTCTCGATTTGGCCTTGCTCTTGCAAGAGCCATTGATGGCTCATGATGATGGATCTAACACTCTAACTTCCTAACCACTAACAAGTTTACATTACTTTACTTCATGCTTGCTCTTATTGGGTTTTGATGATTTAAGTGTAGCTTGTACTTGTTTGTTGAGTTGGGTTGTGAAGAGTTACATATGAGCCATGCTTTGAATCGCTCTTGAACCAAGGACTAGTGATGGCCAATGATACATGTGAGACAACTATCACTAACATGTTAGCGTGTTGGTGGAGTCATTAGTAGTTAGTAGCCATGGGTTTTCATTATTTTTTCACTTTGTTTTAAAAATACAACAAAAACCACAAATACATTCTTTTCAATGTTTCCCACTTCTTCGCATTTCACCGTACCTCTCTTTTCATTCTTTGATTTCTTTTCTTTTGATTCTTTAAAACTTTGAAGAACTTTTAACATACATGTAAATCAATCGGTAAAGCTTCTATCGCCTCCTGTCCTTGTGCATTTGACTCTTTTTATCCTCTATGCTATAACGGAAGTATCGAGGAAGCTAAAGCATACACGCTTTAAATCTTGATTTCAAAACATACACTTTTTGTGCACGGTTTTACCCCGATCAAATTTTGGCACCGTTTCCGGGGATAGGAACGGTTTGATTTCACTTTTTTGTTAGCTTTTCTTCTTTATTTTTTGGTATGCAGGTTAAAGTTTTAGCATTGCAGAGTCCACACTTGCTCAAGTGTGGTTGGGTAAATTCTTGTATATTTTTATATTCTGCTGCTAATTTTTATTCATATTACTTGTGCACTGTAAATAATTTTAAGAATTAAAATACAGTAATTTAATGTTATAAAACGGTTTAGACATTTGCATTTAGGCACGTGTCCATTTCATTCCAATATACTGTATTTTATTCTTGTGTTGTTGTGATATTGATAGGAGGTGTACATATGACATTGCATATAGCATAGGAAAAATACTTCAGTGATTTACTCGCTTTTTGTGTTCATTCATATCTATATTGCACACTTGCACAAATTAAACTTAAGGGCAAAACCCAATACAAGATAAGGTGGGGAAGTCATTACCCTCCCTTAGCCTAAAAATTACTTCCCCACTCACACAGCCCAAGCCTAATAAAAATTGCTAGACGTTGGCCCCTAAGGACATCTCAGACTCATTTAGGAGATTGACCTAAGGGGGAAGTTGTTAGAAGTTGACTCTTGTCAAATCGGTGTCTAAGGTTGGGGATTGAGAGGCAAAACCTCAAAGAACAGTGGTTTGGTATAATTAGGCATGTTGCTCCGGTACGGATATCTCCCACTGATCTTGTCCCTACCTAGCCGATTAACTCATGGTCAGCTTCTGACAATAGACCCCCGTGGACAGTCTAACCAGTTAGGAGTCGTATAGGTCTAAGTCAACCCTAGCATAGGCTTGTTTTCTTTTTCTTTATTTGTTTGTTTGTTTGTTTGTTTGATTGTTTTCTTTTTTGCTGTATACTGTGCAATGGATTTTAACAACAATAATTCTTTCAACTGTAATATGAATCCATATTTCATCCCGACCTCATTCTACTCGGATAACTCTGACCCGACAATGTACAACATGAACCAATCATTTATGCCGAGTTAGGATTATCCGAATCAATATGACCCGTACCCCCAATCTTATGACCATAATTTTCAAAATAATTTTAACTCTTCACAGAGTTCATGGGGATTCACTACCCAGAGTCAAATTCTCCACCATCTTGTCCACAATTTTTACAATATCCAGTCCCCAATTTTGATTCATATACTCCTTTTCCTGAACCACCAATTGAAGAAAAATATCATTGGAAAGGAGTTTGGAAGAAGTGATAGAGGCCCAAAAACAATTTGAAAACCTGATGGCCTCATCATGTCCACAAAATTTTCAAAATTCATGTAGTTCTTTCTCAGAACAACTCAAAGGAAAATCATTGTGGGAAAAAAACTATGGAATTCGTGCAAGAGACCGAGCATATAATGCAAAATACGATTGACTTCCCATGTCCATCAAATGTTCAAGAATCTTGCCATTTTGGAAATCTAGCTTCAATTTCATCATACCAACCTGAACTTGACCAACATCCAATTCCTGATACTTTGGCAAGTTATCCATTTTCTGAAATTGAAAATGAATGTGAACCTAAGCTTCAAGTTAGCGATTCGAGTCCATTCCTTGAATCAATATCGACTCCTGTAGTGTTAGCTGAAATAAGTGACATTCTTGAGCCAGTTTTGATTCCCATACTTCCTGAATTTGACTCGATCATTTCTCCCATTCACATTCCTTCCATGGATGAAAATCAGGTTTCAATTTCATTATATCCATTTGAACTTGCCCAAAATTTTGAGACCCACCTTGACATTTTGGCACGTTATCCTTTTCCCAAAATTGAACTTGCGCTTGACATTGATCCTGAACCTCATGTTGGTGATTCCATTTCTTTTTTTGATTCAATAATGACTCTGATATCTTTATCAGATTTTTTCTCTATTCCGGAGTCAACATTGAATCCTGTACCAGTACACCGTGAAATGGAATCACCAATCTCTCATGACCACACTTCATTCATGGAAAAAGTGTGTGAACATCAATTCTTGGTTTGGACCCTAATTTGAACCAATTTCGACTCTCTTTGTTGACTCTCGACTTGATCTGAGTCAACTTCTCGAGTCAGTATCAGTTTTTACTCTTGTTCCATTTGCGTCCAAATCCATCATTTTCCAAAATCACACTTCATTGTTGGACAAGAATGTTGACAAAAATGACTCAGTAATTATTTTTGAAAATCGAAAATTAGATGGGGATAAATTTTTAAATAAGACCATTCAATCCATCATTCTTTTATTGGGTCATATTAGAGAGGTCATTGGTGGGTTCCTTCCAGAGCCACGATATCTTGATTGGGTAGCAACGCTTGGCCCAGTCAGACCACCACCGGAACCACCACCGTAAGGTACTTTCCTTCCCTCTCCATTAGTTTCATGTCTATACACATTCACGATGCATCGAGGACGATGCATGAGATAAGTGTGGGGGAGGGTTTACTAACGTAGTTAGTTTTATATTTTCTTTCTTTTACACTTCTTTTTAATTAAAAAAAAAAAATCTTTTATATAAAAATTTTCTTTTTTTTTACAAAACTTTTTGAAACAAGATAAATAGTCTTGATTTATTTTAAGAAAATTAAGATTATCTGAGGAATTAGGAAGACCTAAATATATGAAATTTTAAACCGAGTCAAAATAATAGATCTTGTTTAAATTTTAGGATAAGAAAGTAAAATTGAAAAGATAACTTGATCTTGAATTTTTTGCCTTAGATTTATACACTCCACACTTACACAATTTTTGGGATTGAAACAAAGACTAAAAATGCCATAAAAATATGTAATATATATATTTATGATAATAAAAATCACTTATTGAAGTTGGGTAATTATGCCTCAGGAAGCATGATTATTCATACCTAAAATGGTGGATAAAAATAAAATAATCCCCTTTAGTTTTGTGGACTTGTTTACTCGAGTCCTTAAGTCCGAGGGATATTTTCTCATCTGGTGCCCTAAGACCATCTGTTTGGGAGTCACCGGCTAAAGGCTTACTACCCGGGTAAATAAGAAAGCCTAAAAAAAACTAAAGGAAGAAAAATAAAAAAAATAAAATAATAATAATAATATCTATAATAAGATAAATAAATGGCATGAAAGTTAGAGTCGATATCACAAAAATCTTCACAGTTCACAAAGTGCATATTTTCCTAAGAATTTATGAAAGATCAAAGAGTCAATTCAATTTTAAATTCTTACATTTAATTTATAACAAGATTTGTTTTTTTGCATTTTGACTTAGTTTAAAAAAGAACAATTTCTGGTTAACCTTTGACCTTGAATCACTTATATTTTCACAAAAATACTTTACCACTTTTCTCTATTTCAAAAAGTCGTTTTCAAAATACTAACATTTAATTTTTTTTCTTTATGGATTTTGTGGGTGTAATCCGCTGAAAACCCTCAGGAGAAAAAACTCCTCCTCTAAGGAAAACTTAGAGGTTTAACGGCTTGTTGTATAACCTTAGTGCAATCTGTCACCTGCGAAAGTGGTGTAATAATTTTTTTAGTTTTTTATTTTGCTCGGGACGAGCAAAAGATAAGTGTGGGGGTGTGATTAGTCTCTAATTTTGCATAATTTTTATCACATCTTCACATTTATTTCATATTCAATTCTGCTAATAAAGCTTTGCTTGCTTGATTCTAGGTCCATGGTGTACAATGAAAAAGAAGACCCTAAATCACCATTTAGTTGGTGATTAAAGACCTATTAAGATAGTCATTGACCTAGGAGGCTTTTTCTGTCAAAACCAGGGGCCAGAAACCAGAAACCGGGAGCAGAATCTGACAGGGGATCGAAAGGACAGCACGCGGCTCGCGGCGCGCGCCACCTTCGGGCCAGGGTTTGTCCCCTGGGGCCCCCTCTTCCCTGATGTCTATAAAAATCCCCTTGGGGTTTCAAAGTTAGAGATATACAGAGTTAGGAGTAGTTTTCATTCCATGTTGTAATTTAGGGTAGTTTAGTTTTGGTTAGTTCCTCTTCCTCCATTGTATTTTTCATTTTGTAGATTTTGTATTAGAGAGAGAGAGTGGTACATGCTTGGAATGCAAGAGTGCTTATAATAGAAGGTGACAATGTATGAAAGGTGCTCTCTTTACCTCTCTATGTTTTCTTCTCTCTAATCTCTTTTACATGTGTAGCTAACTTTTCTCTCATGACAACTAACTACTAACCACCAACTAGTCTAACTTCTTTTATGATAATCCACATGAATCTAATAGCCTCGATTTGGCCTTTCTCTTGCAAGAGCCATTGATGGCACATTATGATGGATCTAACACTCTAACTTCCTAACCACTAACAAGCTTACATTACTTTACTTCATGCTTGCTCTTATTAGGTTTTGATGATTTAAGTGTAGCTTGCACTTGTTTGTTGAGTTGGGTTGTGAAGAGTTACATATGAGCCATGCTTTGAATCGCTCTTGAACCAAGGACTAGTGATGGCCAATGATACATGTGAGGCAACTATCACTAACAGGTTAGCGTGTTGGTGGAGTCATTAGTAGTTAGTAGTCATGGGTTTTCATTATTTTTTCACTTTGTTTTAAAAATACAACAAAAACCACAAATACATTCTTTTCAATGTTTCCCACTTCTTCGCATTTCACAGTACCTTTCTTTTCATTCTTTGATTTCTTTCTTTTGATTCTTTAAAACTTTGAAGAACTTTTAACATACATGTAAATCAACCGGTAAAGCTTCTATCGCCTCCCGTCCTTGTGGATTCGACTCGTTTTAGCCTCTATGCTATAAAGGAAGTATCGAGGAAGCTAAAGCACACACACTTTAAAGCACACACGCTAATCAAGTGGAGACGCAAACTTCACCAAAGTTGAGACGTAACTCTCAATTGCTTAGAGACACGACTCCCAATTGCTATAGAGATACGGCTCGTTCTTGCTGTTGAGACACTGCTCTTGATTGTTGTTGAGACGCGGCTCTCAAAACGTGAAGATCACGTTAGATGTTTCCAGGCGCGGACGCAGACGTCGTGTAGGACACATGTCTGCTCGGATTGAGTTTGAGATACGCGCCACATTTCTCGGCCATTGGAAAGGCCTATAAAAGACACGGGTCATTCAATAGTCAATTCACTTTGACTGTTCATCATCCTCGATCAGACCCGTGTCTAAAGCTCCCAAGCTTTCTGAAAACCCATAAAGCTCTGAGCTTTTTTCAATATTTTTTCAAAGATTTTACCGTCATAATGGCTCCAAAAGCAAGCACTATCGCTTCCTCCTCCAGTGTTGTTGTTGTGTCAACCGCCATGGGTGGTTTTTCTTCATAAGAAGCCCCATTTCTGGTAGGTTGAATGGTTTTGGTCATTGAGAACACGAAGAGGCTCTGTCCTTTAACTTCTTTTGGAAGTTTCAAAAACTTCTCTTGAAGTTGATCAGTCGACGCAGATCTTACCGTTCCGCGTCTGATTTGTGAACGCAGTTCTTACGTTGGTGAGCAGAACATGGATCTAGTGATCTGGCATTTCTTTGCTTTATCAACGCGACCCTCGCGTCTGCGAATTGAACACGAGTCTCGGGGACTCCGCGCCTTGAGGTTTCTCTCGCGTTGATGAACAGAACACGGATCTGGCGTGGGGACCTAAAGCTCTCTGAGAGTTTTCGGGCACGGATGTCCTTTAAACTCGAATGACATGTTGGACACGTGTTTTACTCAGATTGGATTTGAGATTCGCGCCACGAATTAAGGCCATTAAGGGGCCTTTAATAAAGGATTTGATGTTTATGTCGTTAATTAAGGCTATTGGAGGGCTTAAAATAGGCTAAGAGTCTCTTAACAGTCATTTGTTTTGACTGTCTTCTTCCTCAGGCCCGTATCTGAATAAATTTTAAAGTTCTAAAGTCTTCAAATAACCCAAAGCTTTAATGCTTTCTCGCAATCTTTTTCAAAGACCATCACTGTCAAAGTTCATTATTTCTTCTCCTAGCATCATTGTTCTCGCACCCTGATGGATGGCATTCTTCTTCAAAAAATCCTTTCTTTAAGTAGAAAATGGCTTTCGCCATTGTCACACATGGCAAGACACCATATTCTTAAAGCTTTGCTATTGCCAATCATGAAGAGACATTGTTTCTCAACTTCTTTCTGAAGTTTTTAAAGCTTCTTTTGAAGTTGGACAGTCTATTCAAGATTCACGAGTCCATGTGTGATTTGTAAACACGACATTCGTGCTGATGAGCAGAACACGAATTTGGCGATCTGTAAGTGCTGATCTTGTTGATGCGATTTTCACATCCTAGCGAGGTTCACATTTTGAGATCTTAGACGCGAGCGTAGAGAACTTCGCATCTTGATATCTTAAACGCGGGTCTCGTTCATAAGATTCATGTTTGAGCTTCAAGACTTAGAAAAGTTTTTAAGTCCAGAGTTCAAACGCGGGTTTCACGTGAGCCTCGCGTTTCAACCACTGGACGTGGGTCTCATGTTGAGTCCCACAGTCAAAGTTTTTTGTCTTTATGAAATTAACCCTTAGGTTTCTCTTTTTGCAGGCCTCGGCTATATCATCGGTGTTGACTCCACTGTCTCCCCTAGCTTATGGAAGAAGGTTGCATTCACTAAAGCCAACAAAAAACAACAAGTTCGTTTGATCGGCAACCATTCAGGAGGTCAGAACTTCTCCTCGGAGATGGCATCAAAGAGGGAGAGGGGGATGAGGACAAAAACTGGCTTTGTCAGTTCTGGTCTTCCCTGGGGCATTATTGGTTTGCACATGGGTAATGTTAGACATGATGCACCATTATGGTCTAGGATCCTCCCTTTACCAATCTTTTTCGAGGAAGTGACCGCAGCAAGCATGATGAAAGCGATTTCGTTTTGTCATAACTTTTTTTTATATTTTGAAAATTAGACAAATAAAAGCGATTTACTTTGATTACTAGCGGTGAAGATTAACATAGCAACTCAAAGTTTGAAAATTCTGTCAAGAAATTTGAAAAGGTTACTGTTAGAAATGTGATGTTAACTTGACAGAAATTGAATTCATGATTTGAAAGAATTTTGTGGACTTTCTATCCTATTGTTGGGAGTAACAAGTGGAGTTAAATCCACTGGGAATTTATGAAAATTTTTATCGTCAGAGGTGTAATGTTAACGTGACGGGTTAGGATTTCAATTGAAAGCAAATTGAATTATCAGAAGTGTGATATTCACTTGACAAGAAGGTGAATGCTAGAGGTGTGATATTAACTTAGCATTTAGGAGATCTTGCTTTCATTGAGAAAACTGAGAAAATCGCTATCATATGTTTAATATTAACTTAACAGTAAGGTGAATGCTAAAGGTGTGATATTAACTTAGCATTTGGGAATCTCATTTTCATTGAGAAAACTAAGAAAATTACTATCATAGGTTTAATATTAACTTAACAGCGAGGTGAATGCTAGAGGTGTGATATTAACTTAGTATTGAATGTCTCATTTTGACAAGAAAACCAAGAGAATCACTGTCATAGGTGTAGTGCTAACTTGACAGGGATTTATATTGCGATATGAGTAATTTTGGTCAGAGGTGTGATATTCACTTACCGAAAGATTTTTCGATTTGAGTAATTTGGTGAACTTGTCATTCTATGAAAGAGAATTGATAAATTGAAATTTTATCCACTGGGGATATTGAAGAAAATTACTGTAAGAGGTATAATGTTAACTTAATAGTGGGGGTATGCTAGAGGTATAATATTAACTTGACATGTTTAATTTAGTGATTATTTAACTGGGGAAATAATTACAATTTTTTGAGGTCTTACCATTGCATGAACGGGAATTGGTAAGAGATTTTGGAAGGGAAAGTAGGAACATCCCTCTCCGGATTTTTAGCAAACCCTCAGCTATCAACAGATTTGGTATGTTTTTACCAACTATCATTTGAGTTATGCTAGCTATGCTATTTTCCTCAGCATGATAAGTTATCGAGAATTTTTCACTGGACTAAATGCCAACTACTTTCTCTATCCTTTAGCCATCGGAGGCATTGGATGTAGTGTAGATAAACTAGAAAAGAGTGACAAGGCTAAAACTTGACATTTTGCCTTTGTTCTTTCTTCAATGTTTACATCATGCATCATGATGCCAACAATGTTCGATCTGCTCGGCGTCAGACAACCGTGATGTGATCTATTGAAGAAAGAAGCTCTTCTTTGGCGCTCTTCCAAACATCTTGAATCTCAAACCCTAATTCATTTGATTGATTAGGGTGAAGCTTTGATCAGAGGTGTAATGTTAACTTGATCAAGAGAAGAGTGACAAGGCTAAAATCGAAGTTTCACACTTTGTCTTTTCAATATTAACATATGAATCGTAATGCCAATATTGCTCAGTCGGCTTGGCATCGGTCGACCATGACGCGATCCATTGAAGAAAGAAGCTCTTCTTTGGTGCTCTGCCAAACCTCTTGGATCTTGAAGGTTTGATCAGAGGTGTAGTATTAATTTGATCATGAGAAGGGTGACAAAGCTAAAACTGAAGTTTCGTACTTTGTCTCTTTGATGTTAACAATGTTTGATCGACTCGGTGTTAATCGATCGTGATGTGATCCGTTGAAAGAAGAAGCTCTTCTTTGGCTCTCTTCCAAACATCTTGGATCTTGAAGTTTTAATCAGAGGTGTAGTGTTAACTTGATCATGAGAAGGGTGACAAGGGTAAAACTGAAGTTTCACACTTTATCTCTTCGATGTTAATATCATGCATCGTGAGATCAACAATGTTCGGTCGGCTCGATGTCGATCGACCATGATGCGATCCATTGAAGGAAGAAGCCCTTCTTTGGTGCTTTTCCAAACATCCTGGATCTTGAAGCTTTGATCAGAGGTGTAAAGTTAACTTGATCATGAGAAGGGTCCTATTAAGGATAGAATTTTTTCAAAAATCTACCATTGATCAGCATCATGAGCATATCGCTGTCTGGAGTTATAAGGCAGTATGCTCTATTTGAGTAGACTGACTCTACTACAAATAGTCCTTCCCATTTAAGTTGGAAATTTTCTTTTGTCTTGTGTGTTATAATCATGGGTCTTTGTTGGCCCAAAGGCCCATCACTCTAGTTTTGATGATGATCAACTCATGTAGTTATAGTACTAATGATCTTGTGTTTATTTAGTTTCAGATTTGTGATCAAGATCTTAGTAGGTGCGTAGCTTCAACAAAGGATTTAAAGTCAAGTTTTGAAGCTAGCACGGTTTGATTCAAGTGCTTATGCATCAAGACCACATTAATTACTCAAGAGGAGTCTACCTCTTTGGATCGTGTTTGGACCAAGTCAAGAAGGAGAAGAAGACTTCAAGTGAAGACTTCAAGATCAAGACTTGAGTCTAGGTTTGTTTTTATAAGATTTTGTTTTAGATTAAAATGTAAAGGATAGAATAGTTGGTGGATTGCTCAACTATACCATATACACACACTCTTGATTTAGATGAGTTTTCATAAAAGAATTTTTATTTTGGAAAATACAAAAGAGTTTTCTTTTAGAAAAATACCGGTTTGGTTTTGGTATTCAAAGTATATATGTTTTAACCAAACCAAATTTAGAGCTTAATGTCAAAAACATAGATATTTCACCATGTGTGTAGTGGATCATTTCCATACACTCTATGCTTTAAAGTTTGTTTAAATATCTTGTTTTTATATTTGGAGATGTTTTGGAAAAACCAATTTTTGGAAAAATGCAGTTTTCGTTTTTAGCCAAAATTTCCAAGTTACAAAAATAGTTCAAATTATTTGTAACATGTCTTGATTTTGTTCAAGCATGTTTGATTATAAAAGTATAATGTTAAAACTATTTTTGTAAATTTTTCATGATTTTATGGGATTTTATTTGAGCCAAAATGACCAAGTTCTTGATCCCTAAAATGTCTTGATCTGACTTCTGCCGGTCGACCGGACCGGTCGACCGAACTTGAAGTCGGTCGATCGGGTCGGTCGACCGACGTGCATAGAACGTGCATGCCAGCTTGGCTGGAGGGCCGGTCGACCGGGTCGGTCGACCGCCAGAGAGCTCTGCTCTCTGGAAAGCCCCGGTCGACCGGGCTGGTCGACCGGGCCAAGAGTCTGCTCTCTGTATCTAGGCCTCGGTCGACCGGGCCGGTCGACCGCGGCTCAACGGTCAGAATTCTGACCGTTGGCCGGTCGACCGGGCGGTCGACCGACAGGCCAATTTGGCTCCCAACGGCTAGTTTTTCTAGCCCTATAAATTGGGGTTTTGGGGGCTGTTTTCAATAAGATTTTAAGTGAATTTTTACACCAGTTTTTCTTACTCTTTCAAGAGGTTTTCTCCACTTATATTAGAGCCAAATATTTTCAATCAAAAGGGGAGTTTATCAAGAGTGTTTTTAAAGTGATTTTCTTGAGTTTTTCTCCACCATTTCAATCCTTGTTTTGTCACACAACACTTGAGCCATCCATTGCTATATCTACCTATAAGGATTTGGTTTGAGAGGATTTTAGGTGATCAAAGTGTTGTGATCACCAAAGTTCTACTTTGTACTTTGAGGAGGCGGACTTGCAGGTTCGCGGTGTTTCGAATTCGTGTGTGAACTCGGTGTTTGAGGTGCGGCCTCGGCGAGCTAGTGGGCTTGCGGTGTGTACGGGACTAGAAAGTCCAAGAGTTCTAGTGGGAACTCTTTATAGGTGTTGCGGCACCGAGTGATCCGGTGGGATCGGTTTATAGTGGAAATCCTTCAAGTGTTGAAGGCGGGGACGTAGAGCAAGTGTGCTCGAACCTCGAAACAAATATCTCGTGTTTACGATTGCTCTCTCTATCTCTTCTTATCTTTATATCTTGCATGCTTTATTGTTATATGCTTGATATACATTGTGTGCTTATTGATATATGCTTGAGAATTGTTTGCTAACACTTGTATTCAACCAAGGGAGCCAACGCGGCACCTCAACTCTTATTTAGAGGAATCTTGAGGAGTTAGTCCAGAGCCCTTCACGGGGAATCCGGCTACACTCTTGTGTTATACATGGTGTTTAGTGTAATAAGTTTTTAATTTCGCATTTAGTGACCATTAGATTAGCCATCACCTATTCACCCCCCTCGAGGTGATTTACAATTAGTATCAGAGCCAAGTTCTCTTGATTTGGGTCTTACAAGTTAGAGTTAAAGATCCTCATTTTTAGGCTAATCACAATATTTTGTACACACACCATGGATTTCATGTCACCTCCCACCTTTGACATCCTTAACATCCAAACTTAGAAAGTTAAGATGTCTTTGTACCTCAAAGGCCTAGGTATTCATGTTTATTTTGTCACTATTAAAGATTCTTATGGTTTAAATGGAAAAAATATTGAGGCTAATGCAAAAGCCCTGCATGCTTTAAAGTCAACCCTAAATGATGAATATTTATCTAGGGTTTCTAATATTGATTCGGCTTTTGTAGTATGGAACACAATTCTCTCCCTTGGCGAAAAAGAACAATACTATGTGGGGAGCGATTCGGATGTTGGAAGTGACGCTTCCAACGTGTGCTACATGGTCAAGGGGATAACCCCCTTGAGGTAACTACCGAATCCGAGGTAGAAGAAGATGTTGATATGACTTATGATGAACTTGAATCTTTTGTCAACAACTTCTTGAAAAATATGAAGTGCTTTAAAAGGATAACAAGAAAATGAAAAAGAATTTTGATTGCATGCTAAATGAAAATGATTTTTTACAAGAAAATTTTGAAATTATTTCAAAAGAAAATGAGTCTTTGAAAAATGACAATGTTTCCTTGATGTCTAAATTAAATGATCTTTGTGAAGGAAACACTAATTTGAAAAATAAAATTATTTTGGTGGAAAAACAAAAAGAAGTTACTTTGCAAGAAAACACTTCTTTAAAAAGAAAAATTGTTGAAAAAGAAAAGTTAATGTTTCTTAAAAGAATAAGAATAATGATTCTCATTCTCACCATGCTTACATGCCACTAGTAATCAAAATGAGATTAATGTTTTAAAAAATAAAATAAAGTGTTTAAGCTCAACTTTGAGCACATGTGCATTTAACCACTCTAGATTGGAATCCTTGTTTCAAAAGAAACAAGTTCCCCATGTTCATGCACATCACTCTCATCATGCATATGCTCACTTTGCACGTCATGACCACACCCACACTCATATACATCCTAGAGTGTACAAATGTACACATTGTGGCCGCAAAGGCCATTTAGCAAAATTTTGTTTTGATAAGTTGCATCATATTAATTTTGCTAATAACAAAAATGTTTGGGTTCCTTATAAGACTAACCCCCAAGGACCCAAAAGAAAATGGGTACCAAAATCCCCACCTTGTGTTTTTGATGTAGGTGCGGGCTCTCACAAAACGTCAGAGGGATGGTGCCTTGGTAGTAGATATATGGACTTAATAGACACATATTTGATGCACTGCTATCAAGGAGGTTTGGTGGGACAACCACCATGTTTTGGAGAATTAGAGCATAGTTTTTTGGTTTGGTAACTATCTCTAAACTCCTAGTTTAATTACATGCTTGTGCTTCATGTGATAAACACTTGTTTAAATGTAGTATTTGTCAAAACTTGGATTTATACATGTACAAGTAGTGACCAACAAATTGATTCATATATGTTTGCACTTCATTGTTCATTTGTACTCACTATATGCACATATATAGCCTAGTTTTGATGATTCTCTCATTTACACTTGTTTTGCCTATTTTCATGTCTTACTTCATGTATATGTACTTTGTATTCAAATCTAATAAATATACATATATACCCAATGAGTCATTTGTCTTCATGCAATTCACATTATAGACTCTTTTTATGTTAGGAATATGTATGCATATTGTTAGGATTGGATAAAAACATACATATACCTAGAAGTTTATTTTTAAGGTGAAAAATGAATTTTTATCTTTAATTGAAAAATGAATTTTCATGATTTGTTTGATAAAATGATATTCATGTTTATTTTTGAGCTTCATTGATTATCTTCATGGATAATACTAATTACATGACTTTTGTACACTCACACTTTATTTGTTTATTCATGACTTTGTTTCATGATTATTTTTGAGCCATATAGATTTTGAGTGTCAATTCTTATGTATTTAGTATGCTTCATGGATATATATATATTTGGTTTCATATTTTTGAAGGATCTTTAACTAGTTTTTTAAAAATTACTTTAACTAGTTATTTATTCTTCAATTTGGTAGTGTTTTTCACTATTAAAAATATTTTCAAACTCTATTTTTGAAAACCCCTACCAACACCTCTATGGGAGGATGGATGGGCGATTATGCCTTGTAAGCTTAATTGAAAAATCTTTTATCTTGAGCATATAATGGGTGGAAGGTTATGAGTTATATACTTGATCTCAATTGGTATTTTCATTTTGTATATACTCATATTTTGTTTCCTATATATGTATGCTTCATTTCAAATAATATCAATTTCTATTGGTATTTTCATTTTCATACATATATATGATTTATTTGTGCTTAATTTAAAATAAGTTTATTTGTTTAAAGCACAAATTTGTTATGCTAAGCTCTATTCAAATCCTTATTTTCAATTGATTTCTCAATTGATATTTTAATAAGCTTATGCATTATTTTTAAAATTGATATTTTTATTGATATCAAAAATATGCAATAATTTTCAATTGGTATCAATATGATTCTATTTTTGATTAAAATTCAAAATTTGTAATGTTTATTTACAATTGGTATCTTAAAATTTTGACTACAATTGGTATCTTAAAAATTTACTTTATATGATATCTTAAAATTTGATTTACTAAGATATCTCAAAATTTGTTTTATTGAGAAAAACTCAAAATTTGTTTTTAATAAGAAATATTAAAAATGTTTTGATTTGTATTGCCTATATGCAATGGGAGCTTAACATCTCTTCTACATATAGATTCATGTTGAGTGTATCTTATATTGAGGAGCTTGACAACTCTTCCTTATGCGGTACACATGTGTAGGGGGAGCTTTACATCTCCTCTTATGCATTACATATTATGCGTTATGTGAATTAGGGCTTGTCATCCCTTCTTCATGTAATGCATATATGTAGGGAAGCTAACTTAGCGTCTTCCTCTTCATGAATGTATATCGCATATATCCTTTTATTGATTTGTTTAATGTCACCTCTTTGTTGATTTTTGGTTTTGACAAAAAGGGGGAGAACATTTTGTTTTTACTTTAACCCCTTTGTTGATGATTGACAAAAAGGGGGAGAAGTAATTTAGTATATATGCATGTTTTGATTTATGTTTATGCATATATGTTTTTGTTATGCAAATAGGAGAAAAAGAATTTGATGTGTTTAATGCTTGTTTATGCATGTTTTATCTCCGTATTTTTGCATACATGTTTAGATAGTTTATGTGCTTCATTGCCGTATCTTATTGTTTATTGAGATGCATGAGTTAAGGGGGAGCTTTTTTGAAACTTTACTTTAATCCATGCATATATAACTCCATGAGTTTTGTCATCATCAAAAAGGGGGAGATTGTTGGCCCAAAGGCCCATCACTCTAGTTTTGATGATGATCAACTCATGTAGTTATAGTACTAATGATCTTGTATTTATTTAGTTTCAGATTTGTGATCAAGATCTTAGTAGGTGCGTAACTTCAACAAAGGATTTAAAGTCAAGTTTTGAAGCTAGCACGGTTTGATTCAAGAGCTTGTGCATCAAGACCACATCAATTACTCAAGACGAGTCTAGCTCTTTGGATCGTGTTTGGACCAAGTCAAAAAGGAGAAGAAGACTTCAAGTGAAGACTTCAAGATCAAGACTTGAGTCTAGGTTTGTTTTTATAAGATTTTGTTTTAGATTAAAATGTAAAGGATAGAATAGTTGGTGGATTGCTCAAGTATACCATATACACACACACTCTTGATTTAGATGAGTTTTCAAAAAAGAATTTTTATTTTGAAAAATACAAAAGAGTTTTCTTTTAGAAAAATACCGGTTTGATTTTTGGTATTCAAAGTATATATGTTTTAACCAAAACCAAATTTAGAGCTTAATGTCAAAAATATAGATATTTCACCATGTATGTGTAGTGGATCATTTCCATACACTCTATGCTTTAAAGGTTGTTTAAATATCTTATTTTTGTATTTGGAGAAGTTTTAGAAAAACCAATTTTTGGAAAAATACAGTTTTCGTTTTTAGCCAAAATTTTCAAGTTACAAAAATAGTTCAAATTGTTTGTAATATGTCTTGATTTTGTTCAAGCATGTTTGATTATAAAAGTATAATGTTAAAACTATATTTGTAGATTTTTCATTATTTTATGGGATTTTATTTGAGCCAAAATGACCAAGTTTTTGATCCCTAAAATGTCCTGATCTGGCTTCTGCCGTCGACCGGACCGGTCGACCGAACTTGAAGTCGGTCAACCGATGTGCACAGAACGTGCACGCCAGCTTGGCTGGAGGGCCGGTCGACCGGGTCGGTCGACCGCCAGAGAGCTCTGCTCTCTGAAAAGCCCTGGTCGACCGGGCCGAGAGTCTTCTCTCTGTATCCAGGCCTCAGTCGACCGGGCCGGTCGACCGCTGGCTCAACGGTCAGAATTCTGACCGTTGGCTGGTCGACCGGGCGGTCGACCGACAGGCCAATCTGGCTCCCAACGGCTAGTTTTTCTAGCTCTATAAATTGGGGTTTTTGGGGGCTGTTTTCAATAAGATTTTAAGTGAATTTTTACACCAGTTTTTCTTACTCTTTCAAGAGATTTTCTCCACTTATATTAGAGCTAAATATTTCCAATCAAAAGGGGAGTTTATCAAGAGTGTTTTTAAAGTGATTTTCTTGAGTTTTTCCTCCACCGTTTCAATCCTTATTTTCTCACACAACACTTGAGCCATCCAGTGCTATATCTACCTATAGGGATTTGTTGTGAGAGGATTTTAGGTGATCAAAGTGTTGTGATCACCAAAGTTCTACTTTGTACTTTGAGGAGGCGGACTTGCGGGTTCGCGGTGTTTCGAGTTCGTGTGTGAACTCGGTGTTTGAGGTGCAGTCACGGCGAGCTAGTGGGCTTGCGGTGTGTACGGGACTAGAGAGTCCAAGAGTTCTAGTGGGAACTCCTTGTAGGTGTTGCGGCACCGAGTGATCCGGTGGGATCGGTTTATAGTGAAAATCCTTCAAGTGTTGAAGGCGGGGACGTAGAGCAAGTGTGCTCGAACCTCGAAACAAATATCCCGTGTTTGCGATTGCTCTCTCCTATCTCTTCTTATCTTTATATCTTGCATGCTTTATTATTATATGCTTGATATACATTGTGTGCTTATTGATATATGCTTGGGGATTGTTTGCTAACACTTGTATTCAACCAAGAGAGCCAACGCGGCACCTCAACTCTTATTTAGAGGAATCTTGAGGAGTTAGTCCAGAGCCCTTCACGGGGAATCCGGCTGCACTCTTGTGTTATACGTGGTGTTTAGTGTAATAAGTTTTTAATTCCGTATTTAGTGACCATTAGATTAGCCATCACCTATTCACCCCCCTTTAGGTGATTTACAGTCTTCTGACAGCCAAAACAAGATTACCTTTCTTGAAAATCTATTCTCTCACTTTCTTGTTGAAGGCTCTGAAAATCCGAGCTTGATAGAGCTCGATTTGCTGTTGGGCTTGCAGACATTTTATCGTCTAAAGTTTCTAACTCTTGGAGACGCAATCGATGCTTGTCCTCGTCTGCCATCTTAGTTGTCAAGGCAACTCACAAAGATGGGATCTAAATCTCTAATGAGAGTACGGCCTCACATCCATACATCAAAATAAATGGCATGACTTTTGTTGGGGTTCTCGCCATTGTGTGGTAAGCCCAGAAGCATTCGCTTAATCTGTCGTTCCAGTCGCGTTGACTTCTAAAAACGAATTTCTTGAGAAGCTTCTCAATAAACTTGTTGAAAGATTCTGCAAGACCATTAGCAGCTGGATAGTATATCGTTGATGACACACTTTGGATTCTGAATTTATTACAGAACTATTGAAATACTTGGCTAACGAATTGGGTCCACTGTCGTTGATGATTTGTCAGAGTACACCAAAATGGTAGAACACGTGATGTTTAATAAACTTGATCACATTTGGTGTCTTTATCTCCTTCAGGGAAACAGCTTCCGCCCACTTAGAGAAGTAACCATTATGGCCAAGATGAAGTGATGTCCTTTGGATATTGGAGGACTGATGGATCCAATAACATCCATTTCCCCATCTCGAATGGCTATGAGGAGGATGGATGAAGATGTCTCGGTGCTTGATGGATGAATCACCATGGATCTGACATGCATGGCATTACTTAGCATAGATGATGGCATCAGGGATCATCTTCGGCCATTAATAGCCAAGTCTTCTGAGCCAGTCTCCAAGCTTGGGTCCGGGATGGTGAGATCCGCATATACCATCATGAGCTTCTTTGAGTATCTCTTGTGCCTCTTTGTGTGAAAGACATCAGAGTAGGATTCCATCATATGATCGGCGGTACAGTGTTTACATGATCGAGTTGTAATAGAATCGAGGAACTTTCCTTCTGATCGCAGTTGTCTCTTTGGGGTCATTAAGCAATATATTATATAAGGTGAAGTTGATATAAGGGAATCACCAATCCCTAGGTTCGAGACTTGTCGAAGTATCGAGAACCTCTTTGACTTGAAGGTCTCTTCTTGGAGTTTTACTCTCTTCAAGGGAGAATTTGCAACAGTACAAGTCGCGATTCTAGACATATACTCTTTACATGGCTCCGGCGGGAAGGGCCAGTGAAGCTGCGAGGGACACCAGTGCATCTGCATGTGCATTTTGCTGATGCGACACATAGTCAATATAGAAGTTTTCAAATATGTTTTGAGGCTCGAGCCACTGCTCTACGTTCCCGCTTTCATACAGAAGTATTTTCACTACGTTCACACAGAACCTCCCACAAAGGGAACCTCCACTGAGGAATTTGTAATTATAAACTTGGAGTACACAACTCCTCTCTCTAACACAATCACCTCTACTCAAGAGGCAAGGCACAAAGCCAAAACTCAATCACCTCTACACAAGAGGATAGGCACAAAGCCAAAATAACAATCACCTCTACACAAGAGGGATAGGCACAAAGCCAAAACAACAATCACCTCTACACAAGAGAGATAAGGCACAAATCTAAAGTAAAGGAAAGATTACAACTCTTTGATCACAATAGACCACAATCAACTCTTGGTGATCACAATAGACCACAAATAATATTTTCCACAAAAATAAGATCCTATAGATATGATATAGATGACAGGTCAAGTGTGAGAAAACAAGGTGTTTGAAAAGCAAATCACAAAGAAAAATACTTGAAAAAATACTGGATAGAGATAAGAATAAAGATCCAATTTCCCAAAGACTCTATTTTTCTTTGTTTTTCAAACCATTGAAAACAAAATAAAAATAAATATTTTTGGCACAAAAACGCTTCAAAAACTTGCTACTAAACACTAAAAATATTGGAATGAAAGCTCTCTCAAAATCTTGTAGAAAAAAGCCCCCAAAAATTCCTTTATATAGGGTTGGGAAAAATATAGCTGTTGGCAGCCTGAAAGGTCAAAAATGACCTTCCGATCGACTGGCCGATCGACCAGCCAACGGTCAAATTTTTAACTGTTAGGCACTGCCGATCAACCACCCGGTCGACCGTCCACAAGATACACAGCCTGTCAGTCGACCGCCCGGTCGACCGGCCTTGTAGGCTGGTCATGTCGTGCACATCAGGCGGTCGACCGGCCTTGTAGGCTGGCCATGTGCATGTCCTAGTGCACATCGGTCAACCAGTCCGGTCGATCGACCACTGGTCCGGTCGACCGCCAGTAGGGTTCTGGCAGCAATTTCAAAACTTGAAACTTAGTTTATTTAACTCCAATAAAATCCCATAAAATCCTATAAATTCCACAAAAATAAGTTCTTGTAAGATATTTGAATAACAAATATGTGTGACTAAAAATCAACACATATTACAAACTATTTGAATTACTTTTGTGATAAAATATTTGGTCTTAAACAAAAATCGTATTTTTCAAAAACTAAATTTTGAAATGGAAATCCGATTTTTTCCAAACTTGTATAAATACGAAAACACGATATTGACATACATTTGAAGCATATTGTGTATGGATAGAATTCAATACACATGTTAAAGATATATCAATGTTTTTGATATGAAATTCAAAAATAAGTTTTGTTAATTACAAAACTCTAAACACATGAATAAGATTATCAAAATAAGTTTTTCTAAATATATGAAGCATACATGTATATAGATGAAATCTAATATATATTAAACCATGTAAACTTGTTTTGATTCTATCTATTCATGAAAACCATATATATGCATATTCGAAATCCAAAACCGGTTAAACCGAAAATCAAACGTATTGAACTTGCGTGCGTGTGTGTGTGTGTGAACTTAAGCATATCAACACTATCTTTATACAAGATCTAAATACAAACTCAAACTAAACAAACTGAAGTCTTCTTGTAAAACTCCTTCTCCAAGACGATTCGATCCAAACACGGTCCAAAGAGTTTGACTCTAACCGGGTGCTAGATGTGATTTTGACGCGCGAGCTCTTGAATCTAAATGTGCTAGCTTCAAAACTTGACTTCAAATTTTTTATTGAAGTTAAGCGCCTACTAAGATCTTGATCAAATATCTGAAATATATAAACACAAGATCATTACTACTATAACTACATGAGTTAATCATCATCAAAACTAGAGTGATGGGCCTTTGGGCCAACATGTACTCGCTGAGGAGTATTGAAACTTTTCACTTTAGATGTATGGTGTTAATATAGCAGTGATTAAGCTTGTGGACCTACCACTCCATGGCAGCAAATTGGTAGGAGACTTTGGTGGAGAAACAGAATAAATTGTCAGAGGTATAATATTAACTTGACGAACCCCGTTGGGAATTAAGAAAAATAGCTTGTTAGAGGTTTATTGTTAACGTGATAAGTCTGTGTTCATTTCGTCGAGGAAATAGACACAGGCATTTTTGTGGTCTTACCATTCTGTGGAAGGAAATTGTTAAGGAATTTTGGAGGGGAAGGCGGGACCAAGTCCCTTAAGATTTTTAACAAACCCTCAACTATCAATGAATTTGGTATATCTTTACCAACTACCGTTTGAGTTGGGCTAGCCATGCTATTCTCCTCGGCATGATGAGTTATAGAGAACTTATATTGGACTTAAAAGCCAACATTTTCCTTCATCCTTAGCTGTCGAGGCGTCAGATTTGGATAACTTCTAAAGAAGAGTGACAAAACTAATACTCAGTTAGTTTACCTCCATTAACTCAATTTGTTGAGGATTGGATTGTGTTTCCCTGTGCTGTTCACCTGACCATTCCTCTTAACCAGCTTCTTATGTGCTGATTAGAACTCCAGTGATATTTGTTCATCGATGCTGGTTCCATCATGCTCGTGTTCAGCAGAACATAGTTGTTAATCGAAAATTCTATCGTAGGGGAATGCATTCGATGCAAGCGTCATACATACTTGACCCAATGATCAGAGGTTTATTGTTAACATGATCAAGGGTAGTAATTCTTCAAGAATTTGCCATTAATCAGCATCATAAGTATATCGCCTTCTAGATTTATCAGGCGATATGCTCCATTTGAGTAGACTGACTCTACCATAAATAGTCCTTCCTACTTGGGTTGAATTTTTCTTTCGTCTTACATGTCATCACCATGGGTCTTCTGACAGCCAATACGCGTTCGCCTTTCTTGAAAGTCTGCTCCTTGACTTTCTTGTTGAAGACTCTGGAAATCGAGCTTGGTAAAGCTCGACTTACTGTGAGCTTCGTAAAGCTCGAGGCGTTTATCGTCCAAAGCTTCCAGCTCTCAAAGTCGCAGTCGATATTTCTCCTCACCTGTCATCCCTGTTGTCAAGGCAACGTATAAAGATGGGATCTAGATTTCTATTGGGAGTACGGCTTCACACCCGTATACCAAAAAGAATGATATAGCTTTCATCGGGGTTCTCATTGTTGTGTGATAAGCCCACGTGCATTCACCTAATTTGTCGTCTCAGTCGCGTTGACTTTTTGAGACGAACTTCTTAAGAAGCTTCCTAATGGTTTTGTTAAAAGCTTCTGCAAGGCTGTTAGCGGCGGGGTAGTATGTCGTTGAAGACACACTTTGGATTCTGAACTTGTTGCAGAATCTCTGGAATGTTTGGCTGACGAGCTGAGGCCCATTATTGTGGACAATTCTTCGTGGCACGCCAAAGCGGTAGATCACGTGATGTTTCATAAACTTGATCATGTCAGACGTCTTCACCTCCTTTAGAGGGATAGCCTCTGCCCATTTGGAGAAGTAATCGGTTATGGCTAAGATAAACTAGTGTCCTTTGGATGAAGGTGGGCTAATAGGACTAACCACGTCTATTCCCCACATTTCAAATGGCCAAGAAGATATCGTAGGATGAAGATATCCTGGTGCCTAATGAATGAAGTCACCATGGATCTGACTGGCGTGGCATCGTTTAGCATAAGCGATGGCATCAGGAATCATCTTTGGCCAATATTATCATGTCTTTGGAGTCGATCTCTGAGCAGGTTGGTAAGCTCCGTACATACCGTCATGAGCCTCTTTGAGTGCTTCCTATACCTCTTTATGTGATAGGCAGCGGAGGAGGATTCCATCATGCGATCAGTGATACAGTGTTCTTGTGATCGCATTGTAGCAGAATTTAGGGGCTTTTCTTATAATGGCAGCCGCCTCTTTAGGGTCATTGGACAAAATGTCATACAATACGTAGTCGATGTATGGGAATTGCCAATCTCTAAGCTCTGGACCTGCTGAAGTCTCTAGAGCTTCTTTGACTAAAGGTTTCCTATCAGAGTTTGATCATCTTCAAGAGCGAGCTTCGGACAGTACAAGTCATGGCTGTAGATGAGTACTTTCTCTGTCTTTCCAGTTGGAAGAGCCAATGAAGCGGTGAGGGATGTCAGTGCATCTGCATGCGCATTTTACTGGTGAGGTACATGGTTAATGTAGAAATTTATAAACTTTTCCACCATGTGGAAGGTTGCGTTGTGATAGGGTACTAAGCCTTCATGTCTGACTTCGTACTCCTCACGAACTGATTAACGATGAGCTTTAAATCATCATACGCTTTGAGATTTTTAACGCCAATCTCATCGGCGATTTGCATCCCGATCAAGAGAATATTGTATTCTGTTACATTGTTGAAACACAGCTCAGTTAATGAGAATGCACGAGGGATTACATAGTTCTGTGGGGAGACAAGTACTACCCCACTCCCGCTACAATGTCTCCTCGAGGACCCGTTCTTGATGCACCGTGGAAGAAGAGTTATCGCACCTGTCTTTCAAAAGACGTCTGGGTCATGCAAACTTCAGCGATCTCATCTGGGAGATCTTCATAAAGTTTGGTTGTTCTTGAATTTGGATGTTCAGCCAAGAAGTTTGCCACTGCTTGTCCTTTCACAGCTTTTTGTGGAAAAAATTGCATCTCATATTGAGAGAGCAATGTGACCCATTTCGCCAATCGACCATTTAGTGATGATGGCTTCATTATTAGCAATCTTAACGGATTGACTTTTGATATGACGTCTACGGTTTGGCCTACCAGGTAGTGTCGCATCTTTTAGACAGCGAACACCAATACTAGGCATTTTTTTCGATTGGGTTGTATCGATGTTCAGCTCCGATCATGGTTCTACTCAGGTAGTAGACTGCCTGCTCGTGTCTCTAATCATTATTCTGGGCTAGTAAAGCTCCTAGAGAATGATCTATAGCTCGAACGTATATCAGAAAAGGATTTCCTAACACCGAAGCTGTAAGGATAGGTAGATATAGAAGGTACCACTTGATTTCCTCGAACGCTTGTTGGCAAACATCGTCCCAGATGAATGAAATATCCTTCTTCATCAATTTGGTGATGGGTTGGCATCGTCCTGAGAGATTTGAGAAAAATCTCCAGATGTAGGTTATTCACCCTTGCAATCCTCTAAGCTCTCTAAGATTCCTTGGGGGTTGCATCCTGGACGGCGCGGACTTTCTCTGGATCGAGGTGGATTCCTTTGGATGTCACGATAAACCCAAGGAATTTACGGATGGCTACCCTAGGAAGGATTTGGTGGGATTCATCTTCAATTGATGCGCCCGCTTGATATCAAATATTGTCTTCAGATCTGCTATGTAATAGCCTTTGGCATGGCTTTTCACTGCAATATCGTTTACGTAGCATTCCACTATTTTGCGTATATACTCGTGGAAAATTGCATTCATAGTTCTCTGTATATCGCCCCCACATTCTTCAATCAGAAGGGCATCATAGTATAGGAATACACCCCTAGTGATGTCCTGAAGGAAGTATGCTTCTCGTCATTAGGGTACATCTTAATTTGATTTTATCCAGAGAATCCATCCATGAAGGACATCCGTTCAAACCCACACGTGTTATCGATCATGACATCCGTGATTGGAAGGGAAACTCATCTTTAGGACACGCCTTATTTAGATTACAGAAATCAATGCAAATTAGGATCTTTCCATTCTTCTTGGTGACGAGGACGATATTAGCCACCCAATCAGGTTGCTGTTCTTTCTTAATGAAACCGAAGTCGACAAGCTTCTTGACTTCTGACTGAATCACTTCCATTACCCTAGGCGGAACCGTCATTACTGTTGCTTGACGTGCTTCATATCTAGATTGATTTTGAGGCGATGCATAGCCACCTGAGGGTCAAGTACAGGCATATTCTCGTAGTTCTAAGCGAAAACATTTATATACTCTCACACGAGAGATATTAGATCTTCCTTCTCGGGAGGTGATAAGCTTTCGCTTATAAAGATGGGCTTAGGATTGGCCTCATCTCCCAGATTAATTTGGGTTACCTTATCCTCTGCGGGTGGTTCGCGCTGTTCAAAGAAAATATCTCATAAAGTATTTAGGTATTTGATTCAAGAATCTATATCTGACTGGATCATTTCTTTATCTCCATCTTTCGGGTGTCCTGTTGAAACCATATTTACCAAAAGGTCTTTGAAGATGTTGTCAATACTGACATCTGACTCCTACGAGAATGTGCCTAACAAGTGATTATGATATAATGACTCTTCAGACTCAGACGTTAACGGGATTGGAGTTGACACATAGCCGAACTCCCTGCGAGTTCGGTGATAATAATCAAGGGCTTTCCCTTTTGAAAAAAGGATCGAAGAAGTATTCGCCTTCCTTTGTCAAAGTTCAAGCCAAGACCACTTGTTAGGTCATATCCCATGTTCTCCATCATTCTGAGTACATTTGGCTCGTAATGAGAGAACTGAGGGAGTTCAGTCTCGCTTCTCTTTGCAAATCATTTGTTTGGACTCGACTCTTCTGAAAAAGATCAGTTTTTAACCTTTGCGTCTTGCTAGGACCTCAAAGAAGGATCCTTGCGCATCACTGACGCTTTGATATGCCTTGAGACATGATCTCATCGGTACATACAATGATGTCAGGGCATCTATTGGCGACTAGGGATCAGCATCTACATCAGTACTAGTATCTGATGGTACAGAATCGGAAGCAAACACAGAAAAATAAGCTAAATCTAACTCTTCATTAATATACTACTCGCCTACATTATTGGCGGTGTTATTGACATCGAGCTTATTAATGCTTGTTACAAGTGGATTCAGCTCCCATTGACATCCTTCTTCTGCCTCTGACTCGACATCAACTTCATTACCAAAGTCTAGTTCCTCTGGTTGGGGATTCTTGTCTATTTTCAGAGAATCCTAGTACAGAAGGAAATCTATGAAGTAGTTCTCTACCCCCTTGAATGGATACCTTTCAGAGTTCAACGTTCAGACTTTTTCATCTCCGTCAACATACTTTATGACTTGATGGAGAGTAGAGGGATGATGGAGTTGCGATGAATCCATGGTCATCTCGGCAGCAAGTTATATGAAGTATCGACGTCAATAATATAGCACGTCACCTCGAATCTTAGGACCCTGATCGGGCATTTGAGTTTGATCTTTCCCATCGGGCGCGTACCATTAGCGTTAAAGCCATAAATGATACTTTGAGTGGCGCTCAATCGATGAGTGGGGATTGCCAAATGCTGCATTACCTGGCGGGACATGATGCTCAACGCGGATCTTAGATCCACCTGAATGCGACTCACCTCAGATGGTTCAAAATACCCTGTGAAGTACAGAGGCCTATCATGTTTCTCCTTAACCTGCATGTCGTCTAAATTGAAGGTTATGCAGGGGACATGTTGAAAGGCGTGGAGGCAGTTTTCTTCATCTTCCTCTTCTAGTTTAGCCAGAATCCAGGCCATGAAGGCCTTAGCATTGGCTAAAGCTTCTCTCAGAGCTTTCCTTGATGACTTGGACAATCTCAAGAGCTCATAGAGGGTAATCCTGGCCGGGATGTTGGCAAGATGAGCCAAAACATCAAAGCTATAAGGTGCTGATCCCTTCGCTTTGTCTTTCGGGAGAACTTTGGCATACCGAAGCTCCTTTTGCTTCTCCACGGGTTACTTTGTGGATTGTTTGGCTGGCTCTTGGGTGGATTTAGGCGGATTTGCCATCATTTCGTCATACTTCTTCAAGCATGACTGACCCAAGCAAGTCCCTGCTACGAGCGATGCATTCAGTTCTGCAGCAAGGACGATCGTCTCCTCCTCCGAATTAGTTAGCGAGTCAACATCGATTTTCGCTTCTCGGGAGGAACCACACACACTACATTGCAAAGCGAAGCTTTTGCTTTCCCTCTGGACTTCCTGTTGGTAACAGTAGTCCACTGCTAGCCTTCCACGAGGTCGGGATGAACCCACATGATCTCTCCTTGAGGAGCAGGTACAGGTACGAGACTTTTCTCCCACTGGTGGTGTGGATCTGTATTGACCACCCTTAGTTTTCCTTTCGGGATGGGAACTACCCAGCTGGCATTGGAAGTTGAACCCCAAACTGAAAAAATGAAGTCATGTTAGCTGTAACTTTCTTCTGCTCTGGGTAGAGCTTGAGAACCTTTGCATCAATTAAAGCTTGGAGGATGTCTTTGAAGATGTAACAACTCTTGGTAGGGTGCCCCAACATCCTGTGATACAAGCAGTAGTTGGGATTGTCGGTCTTGGCCACCTCTTCAGGACGTCTAGCTTCAGAAAGATTCAGTCTATTGCTCTTGTTGAGTAACTTAAACAATGAATCAACATGCTCGTCCTTGAAGGAGTACTGCTTATTGGCGTGTGGCTGGTTTGAAGAACTACCACCTCTAGTTAGTTGGGGCTTAGGAGACTTCGTTTCCGTGACCAGTGTGCCCTTCTTTTAGCTTGGAAAGACGCTTCTGGTGTGCGCCTTGTCGACTTCTCAGGTTTGGGCTTATTTTCTTCTGCCTTAACCCTGGCGATAATCTCCTCTGCCTGCTCGCCTTGCTGGACCAACTGCTTTCAGGTACGGCTTTCAGCTACTCCTATCTGAGCTAGGAGTGAGGTTTGCAAATTGTGATGGCATGTTTCCATCAAGATGGCCTGGGTCATACCGCTAGGATATCGATGTGCCATGTTCTGAAATCTATCCACAAATGCTTTAACCAACTCCCCTTTCCGTTGTCTCGTCGCCAGGAGAGTTGACAAGATAATTTTCGAACCGGCAAGGAAAAGCTTCTCTAGATCACTCCAGTTCTTGATAGAGCCATCTCGGAGCTTCATGAACCATTCAAAAGCAATCCCTTTTAGGGTACTGATGAACAAACGTGCCAGGATGGCATCATTTGATACTACATTCCCGTTATAGGACTTGAAATAGTATATGTGCTGGTTCGATGACCCTTTATCGTCGAAGGCCTGTAGGGTCAGAGCTTTGAACTTAGGAGGATACAGGACAAGATCCCACTCAACCGAGTATGGCCGGACCACTCCTGTTTCTTGCAAGCCTTTTCGATTGGCGAGGACTTTAAGACGCTGCTCCAATTTTCTCATCCTTTTGGAGTGAGTGCTCTCATTCTCTGAATTACCTTCCTTTTCATATGAAGGCTTGGATGACTTAGAGTTGGAATGCTCTTCCTCCTCGATATGTGCAAAAGATGAGCTTTCCCCTTCCTTTTGTTTGCCTTTGGACTTTTTGGAAGGAGTTTTAGTCTTCGGCTTCTTTTTTTTTTGTCCTCAAGCAATTGCAAAGGTATCTATTTGAGGGTGTCAACAGATTCTTATTGAGCACGAATCATATCGAGTTGCTCTCTCAGGACCTGGGCTTGTTGTTCAAAGCGCTTGGTCATTTCTTTAGGAGTCCCTGTCATATACGCGAAGGCTTCTTTCTCTACGGAAGAGTTTGAGGCCTGTGATTCCGCAATGGCAGAGTGTGTCTCTCTTACTTCAATATCCTGGGTTAGGGCATTGTAGTCCACTGGAGCTATTACACCAGTTTGAGTGCGGGTATTTCGGTACACTCCTTCTGGCTTGGTGTCAGACTCGTCGGATCTGACTATTGGCTGCTTTCCCTTAGTCCTGTTTGGTGTAGTGCTTGGACCAACCATGTTTGCAGGAACTTCCTTGGTACTCCGCATTAGAGAAGGTTCTCATCATGCGGGAGCGACGCCTTTTGGCCAAGCGAGAGACTAGCTTAGATGATAACCAACTGAATACCGACTGTTTGCTTACATGCAAGCTGCAGTGGCATTCAGAGAGCACCGCTGTGATAAGCCATTCACAGCAGCATTGTGGAGTGATTTGATGAACACTCCTCTGAAATACACCTAGAGGGGGTGAATAGGTGTATTAGCTAATTTAGGACAAATGATGTGAAATTTAAAACTTAATTGCTAACACACTATTTGTAACCAAGAGTGAGCACGAATTCCCAGTGAAGGGCTCTGGAACTACTCCTCTAGATTCCTCTAGACTAAGAGTTGAGGCGCTTTAAAAGCTTTCTTGGTTGAACAGAAGTGTGGGCACGCATAAACTATATTTAGCATATGAATATAAACAATGTAAAGCAATGCAAGATATAAAGAGAGATAGAGTTGAGAGATAGTGGATCAAATGCAAACACGAAAATATGTTTCGAAGTTTTAGCCGCTGCTATACGTCCCCGCTTTCACACAGAAGGATTTTCACTACATCCACACAGGACCTTCCACAAAGGGACCTCCATTGAGGAATTACAACTGAACACCGGGAGTACACAACTCCTCTTTCTAACACAAACACCTCTACACAAGAAGGAAGACACAAAGTCAAAGCAAACAAAAGATTTACAACTTGGTGATCCAATGATCACAAACTCTCTTGGTGATCTCAAAGGATCACAAACAATTTTCACACAAAACAATAATCCTAAAGATAGGATAAGAGATGATAGCTCATGTGAGAAAATAAAGTGTTTTGAAAAGAAATAACAAAGAAAATAATTGGGAAAACTCTAGATAAGATATAGAAATTTTAAATAAGAATTAGAATCTCAAAACTTGTTTTCTTTTGATTCTCCAAAAACTTTGAAACAAATAATATGTAGAGATTTTGGCACGAACTGAAAACGCTAGAAAAGATGAGAAAAATTACTCTTAAAAATCTTAGTAAAACAGCCCTCAAGGACTCATAATTATAGGGTCTTGAAAAACTAGGCGTTGGGGTTCAGAACAGGCCCAGAATGGCCTATCGATCGACTGGCCGGTCGACCGTCCCAAGGCAAAATGCCTGTCGGTCGACTACCTGGTCAACCGAGGCCAGAACCAGATAGTGAACTCTCTAGTCAGTCAACCATACGGTCGACCGGGGCCAGATCCAGAGAGCTAGACCTTTGGATCGATAGACTGGCCCATGGCCAAGGCACATTGGGCACATCTTTGCACATTGATTGACCGGCCGTTTGACCGAGCTATGGTTCGGTCGATTAGTCAGTCGACCGCCAGTGGACTCTGATTAGGGTTTTAGAGTTTGAAAACTTGGTCGTTTTAATACCTATAAAATCCCATAAAATCACATAAAATTCACAAAAATAAGTTCTTATAAATATTTAAAGAACAAATATGTGTGACTAAACTTTAACACATATTTCAAACAATTTGAACTATTTTTGTGATATAAAAATTAAGCTTTAAATCGAAAACAATATTTTCCAAAACTTAGATTTTGAAATAAAAATCGGTTTTCTCCAAAACTTGTCTAAATACAAAAACATGATATAGAAACACTTTTTGAAGCATATTGTGTATGAATAGAATCCAATACACATATAAAAGGTATATCTATACTTTTGACATTAAATCCAAAACTAAGTTTTGTTAAAAATAAAACTTGAAGTAATGAACTAGATATACATCAAAGTAAGTTTTAGACATTATGAACTAAACAATGTATATGGATGAATACACTATACATATAAACTATGTAACCTTCTTTTGATTCTATCTATTCATGAAAACTAAAGATATGTTTTTGAAAATCCAAAACCGGTTAACCCGAAATCAAACACTATTGAACTTGTGTGTGTGTGAGCTTGAGCATATCAAGATTAAGCTATCCTTACACAAGATTTAAAATAAATAAATAAACAAATTACAGTCTTCTCATCGATTTTCATCTCCAAGACGACCCGATCCAAACTCGATCCAAAGAAGTTAGATGTGATCGTTGCGATGTGAGCTCTTGAATCAATACTTGTTTTCTTCAATACTTTGACTGTGAATCTCTTGTTGAAGTCAAATTACTACTAAGATCTTGACCAGTAACTAAAACTATATAAATATAAGATCATTAGTAAACTAACCTTCATAACTTAGTCATCATCGAAGCTAAGGTGAAAGGCATCTGGGCCAACAATCTCTCCTTTTTTGATGATGACAAAACTTATAAGGTTGTATATGCGTAGATTAAGATTAAGCTTCATCGAAGCTCTCTCTTAACTTATGCATACTAATAAAACAAGTAGATATTCAATGTAAGCATAAGATACCAATAAAAACAATATATATATATATATATATATATATATATATATATATATATATATATATATATATATATATATATATATATATATATATATATATATATATATATATATATATATATATGCATAAAGCTTTAATAAAACATGCGTATATAAACCCAAATTCTTCTCCCCCTTTTGTCACTCATCAACAAAGGGGTGAAGACAAACAAACATTACCAATAAAACATTTTTTTTTTGAAACAAAATTTTGATACCAACAACAAACAATCAATTGAAAGAAACCAATTAAAAGTAAAATAATCTTTTTATCAATTGATACCAATAGAAAGGCATGATACCAATTGAAAGTGAAAACTAATATTTTTTTTGGTAAACACTAAAGCTGTTATGCAATATAGATACCAAATTGAGAATAATACCAATTTAAGATTACTGATACCAATATTGAAGCTGTTAGCACATATCAAAATAGAGTATTTTTCATCATAAAGAGTGAGAGTAAGATACTAATTGAAAATAAAATTAATTGAAAGATAAAACAAGAATTTTTCTCTTCCTTTATGAAATACCAATAAAAATAAAGCATAACCTTGTATATGATACCAATTGAAAAACAATTGACATTAAGGACTAAATCAAGCTTAGCATGAAATAATTTTTGCTTAACAATGTGTGGACATGTATGTTTAAAGCACAAGAAAAATATTTATATGCATATCTCAGAGCAAAAAAATTTAGATATGATCCATACAAAGAAACATGAGTATACAAAATGAATTTTCATTTAAAAATCATGTATATCTCACAACTGTAGTACATTTTGATACCAATTGTAAGTGAAATATGAAGTGCATTTTTTATATCAAAAAAATATCAATTGAAATTAATGCATAAGCTTGTAAAGATGCCAATTAACATCTAAAATTAAGTCAAGCTTAGCATAAACCTTTTGTGCTTAAATAAATATATAGCATTGCAAAATAAGCACAATCTAAATCATATATATATGTATGTATAAAAATGAAAATACCACTTGAAATTTGGTGCAAACATATATAGAAAAACAAAATATGAGTATCCAAAAAGAATTTTCATTGAAATCATGTATATCTCATACCTACCACCCTGTTCATGTACATGTTTGAAAGATATTCAATAAGGTACACAAGGCATGGTCGCCCAACCATCCGCCCTTTGCATGGTAGGGTTTTCAAAAAGAAATGATTTGAAAATCATTTTGGCATATTTGAAAACTTTACCAATTGAAGAATATGACACTACTTTTATGATAATTTTAAAACTAGTACGAAATTCTTCAAGTAAGGAATAAAAATAAGTATGTATTCATGAAATATGCATATCACACAAGAGTTGTCACTTAAAATCTATAAAACTCAAAAATATGCTCATGAAATAAAATCATGAATAAACATAAAAATGTGAGTGTACAAGAATCATGTAAATGACATATTCATGAAAATAAACATGAAATCATCAAAACTAAATTTTTATCAAAATTAAACAAGCTTCAAGGTATATGTATGTTTTGTCGAAACTAAAAGTATACATACATATCCCAAACACAAACGAGTCCATAATAGAATTTTGCATGAAAGCAAATGACTCTAGGATATACATGTATATCTATTAGTTATAGACAAAATTGACATATACATGAAGCTAAACATTTTTATGAAAACATGTACAAAAATAAAAAAAACAAGTAAGATATAAGAATCATCAAAATAAGGTTATACAACTACATCCAAAGGGTTCAAATGAGCAATTAAGCACAAACATTTAATAATCAAATGTGGCTCACTAGTTGTACAAGTTAAATATAAGTTTTAATGAAATTTACATCTAAACAAGTAATCAAAACATGAAACACAAAATCATAAACAAATATGATCATTAGGCTAAATGTACGTATTTTAAAACTAAGATATACACAGTAGCAAACTAGTGAGAACACAAAAATATAAGTTCACATGAACATTGGTGTATCTCAAAGACTATCTATGTATATCATATGTCTAATAACATTGTATTTAACATAATGAACATTGAAAGCCACAACATGCTAAAAATATTCACATGAAAGCATGTTAACAAAATAATAAGTTAGAGATAGTTACCAAAATTAATGAACCAATCTCTAGGTCTCCAAATCATAATGGTCCTCCCACCAAATATTCCTTGAAAGTGATGCATCCATAGATATGATCTTTAGGGTCGGATCGCATCCACCATCAAGGCACAATTACTCTCACGTCAAGTGAGAGCCACACATACATCAAATGCAACAGGGGTGGATTTTGATACCCACACTTTCTTGGGTTCATGGGGGTTAACAGCTTTCCTAACCCAAATAAAGTTATTTGCAAAATTTGAATTATGTATTCTATCATAACAAACTTTGTAAGGTGGCCCGTACTTCTACAATGTGTACAAGCGTACACATAAACATACATAGAATCATGTGTGTGAGCATGATAAGCATGTCTATGCCGTGAATGGTGTGTACGAATGTGAGGAGCATATCTCTTATGAAACATGGATTCCCATATCTTATGGTTCACAACACAATGGCTCAAAATGGAGCTCAAACAATCTACACTTTTCTTCAAAATATAAATATCATTTTTAATGATCAAAGAAGAAGTAGAGCATGCAACATGTTTATCACTAAAAGATGAATTTATAGTAGCATGACAAACATTAGAATTAAAATCATTTTTCAAAGAAACTTTTTCTTTTGAAGCCAAATCTAATTCTTTGGAAACCAAAACAATTTTGTTTTTCAAAAAATCATTTTCTTTTAAAACAAATTCAAGTTTTGAAGACAAAATCTTATTTTTCTTCAAACATGATCAAACTTATTTTTATTTTTCAAATTTTTAATTTCATTTAATATAAGGTCAAGTTGAACTTTAAATGAGTCCCTCTCATTTGAAATCTCAACTCTTTCTTGCAAAACTAAATCAAATTTAGAAAATAAATTTTTTTCTTCTTTTAATTTAAAACTCTTGCTTTTCAAAAGTTTGTATTTTGAAAGTAAGTTTTCACAAAACATTGATAGTCCTTCATTTAATATATGTGCATCCAAATTATTTTCATCACATGAAAAACTAGCACTATCATCTAATTGAGTGTCTGAAATTACCTCAAGGGAGTCATTCTCTTGGACTTGGTTGGACTCATCTCCACTAGATTCCTTCTCTAAAACATGTGTCGTTTACTCCTCAGGAGAAGTCAATGTGCTCTACACTGCAAAAGCGGAATCACAATGAGAAATCAAAGAAAGATCATCTTTGCTAAGTGTGTTCTTAAATGCCTTTAAGGCTTGTGTATTAGCCTCAATGTACTTGTCATTACCAAAGTAGGTTTTCTTGGTAGTGGCAAGATAAACATACAAACCTAGGGCTTTAAGATATGCGCTCATCTTAAACTTTCACATATCGATGTTAAAAACATCATACATGGGAGGGGCAAAAAATCCATTAGTGTATAAACTATGTGTTCAAATGCAAATTTAGATTAGATATCCAAGGATCTCACTCTTAGGTGGTTAAACCGAATATCAAGAGCATAGGCTCTGAAACTAATTGAAATGCACATAGATGGGGGTGAATAGGTGTGCTAGCTAATCTAGGACAAATGATGCAGAATTTAAAACTTAATTGGTAACATACTATATGCAACCAAGAGTAAGCCCAAATTTCCCGTAAAGGGCTCTAGAACTACTCCTTTAGATTCCTCTAGTCTAAGAGTTGAGGTGCTTTAAAAGCTCACTTGGTTGAACACAAGTGTAGGCACATATAAACTATATCTAACATATGAATATGAATAATGTAAAGTAATGCAAGATATAAAGAGAAATAGAGTTGAGAGATAGTAGATCAAAGCAAGCACGAAGATATGTTTCGAGGTTTGAGCCACTACTCTATGTTCCCGCCTTCACACAGAGGATTTTCACTATGTCCACACAGAACCTTCCACAAGGGACCTCCACTGAGGAATTACAACTCAACACCGAGAGTATACAACTTCTCTCTCTAACACAAACACCTCTACACGAGAGGAAAGGTACAAAGTTAAAGCAAAGAAACTATTCACAACTTGGTGATCCAATGATCACAAACTCTCTTGGTGATCTCAAAGGATCACAAATAATTTTCTCACAAAATAAATAAAGATCCTAAAGATAGGATTAGAGATGATAGCTCAAGTGTGAGAAAATAAAGTATTTTGAAAAAGAAATAATAAAGAAAACACTTAAGAAGAACTCTAGATAAGATATATAAATTTAGCATAAGAACTAGAATCCCAAAACTTTTTTTTTAATTCTCCAAAAACTTTGAACAAATAAGATGTAGAGATTTTGGCACAAAACTTCTTTTAAAACTTGCTAAAATACTAGAGAATATGGGAAAAATTGTGCTTAAAAATCTTAGTGAAAACAGCCCTTAAGGATCCATTTTTATAGGGTCATGAAAAACTAGCCGTTGGCATCCAGAACAGGCCCAGAATTCTCTGTCGGTCGACCATCCAGTTGACCGGCCGACAGTCAGATTTCTAACTGTCGACCGGCCGGTCGACCGTCCCAAGGCAAAATGTCTGTCGGTCGACCGCCCGATCGACCAAGGCCAAAACCAGATAGCAAGCTCTTTAGTCGGTCGATCGTATGGTCGACCAGGGCCAGATGCAGAGAGCAAGCTCTCTGCATCGGTCGACCGGCCCATGAGCAAGGCACATTGTGCACATCTGTGCACATCGGTCGATCGGTCGACCGACAAAGCTCTAGCTCGATCGACCGATCGAGCTCTAGTTCGGTCGACCGGTCAATCGACCGAGCTCTGCTTCGGTCGACGGTTGGTCGACCGCCAATGGGCTTAGGTTAGGGTTTTAGGGTTTGAAAACTTGGTCTTTTTAATACCTATAAAATCTTATAAAATCACAAAATTCACAAAAATAAGTTCTTATAAATATTTGAAGAACAAATATGTGGGACTAAACTTTAACACATATTTCAAACAATTTGAACTATTTTTGTGATATAGAAATTAAGTTTTAAACCGAAAACAATATTTTTCAAAACTTAGATTTTGAAATAAAAATTGTTTTCTCCAAAACTTGTATAAATAAAAAAACATGATATAGAAATACTTTGTGAAGTATATTATGTATGGATAGAATCCAATACATATATAAAAGATATATCTATGTTTTTGATATTAAATCCAAAACTAAGTCTTGTTAAAAATAAAACTTGAAACCATGAACTAGATATACATCAAAGTAAGTTTTTAGACATTATGAACTTAACAATGTATATGGATGAATTCACTATACTTATAAATCATGTAAACTTCTTTTGATTCTATCTATTCATGATAACTAAAGATATGTTCTTGAAAATTCAAAACCAGTTAAATTGAAACCAAAACTATTAAACTTGTTGTGTGTGTGTGTGTAAACTTGAGCATATCAAGATTAAGCTATCCTTGCCCAAGATCTAAAACAAAACTAAACTAAATAAACTTAAGTTTCTCGTCCATCTTCATCTCCAAGATGACTCGATCCAAAGAAGTTAGATGCGATCGTTGCGATGTAAGCTCATGAATCAACACTTATTTGCTTCAATATTTTGACTGTGAATCTCTTATTGAAGTCAAATCACTACTAAGATCTTGATCAATAACTGAAATTATATAAACACAAGATCATTAGTAAACTAACTTTCCTAAGTTAGTCATCATCAAAACTAAAATGAAAGGCCTATGGGCCAGTATCCCCTTCTTTGTCAAGTAGTCCCTTAGATCTGCTGGAGAGGGATCGAAAAGACTAGTCTCGGTCTCTGAGGATGAGGACTTTTTAGCTCCCTTCTGACCTTAGCCATTGGAGAGCGAATGTTAACCTTACATCGCAACTCCGAGACGCAAGTCTCAAGGGCGAGGGTTCAGAAATGCGGAGTTCACATTCTGTAGAATAGGTACGGCTCTCGCATTTTGGCTTTGAGACGTGGGTCTCGTGTCTCTGCTGAGAAGAGACACGGACCTCGTATTGCTGATTATCGTGTTTGTCTGGCGACACTAGAGAAATGCGAACTTCATGAGTCCTATGTTCTATCGTAAAGATGTGGGTCTCGTGTCTCTGAGAAGAGATACGGACCTCGTATAGCTAAACATCGCGTCTGTGAGGTAGGGACTCAGAAATGCGGGCCTTTTGGGCTTTGAGTTTTCAAACGCAAACTTCGCACGTCTGATGCAGTTCATAAGAGACGCAGGCCAGAGCCTCGCGTTTTGTATCTGCTGGACAGATGATTTTTCTATCTTCTTCCATCTGTTATCGACGTGCGCGATGCCTTTGTCAATGTTCAGCATTATGGTTATACTTTACAAGTTGTTGGGAACCCCCGGTAATCTGGAGCTGAGGAATGTTGAAAGGGGTGTGGCAAGATTGGCCTTCAATGACCTCGTGAGAGACATTGACGTGGGCCACGCGGTCGACGTGACTAGAAATGGCGTTGTTTGGGCAGCCATCTTTGGAGAAGTCTCTGAAGAACTTAAAATTAGATCTTTAAGGAGACATATTGTCACGCCACCTTGGGGCTCTTAGGGCCAGAAGAGAGAAACTCCACGTACTTTGCCTGGTCAAATTCTATGACAAGTGACTCGACCGTCCTTCCTATGAAGTTGACGTCACTTTGCGTCACAACTTGCTCTTTAGTGGAGAAAGAACTCCCTAGAGGAGTGATTAGTCTCTAAAACTTCATATTTCATACCACATTGATCAGTCACATATATTGCATATACATTGTCACCTTATCATACTTTTTAGCTAATAAATCCTACTAATAAGTCTTCTTCTTCTTTGTTAAATGTAGGCCCAATTGCTAAAAGAAAGGAAGGAGAAACAAGCCCAAAAGCCATCAAATTCTGATTTAATTCAGAATAAATTCGAAATCAAAGAATCAGGGCAAATCTTGGCATATCAGAGAGTTTGAAAACTGGTTAAAATGAATCTCCCTGAATCAAGCGGTTGAAGCCAACAAATCAAAGATCATTTCGTCAAATCTGGGAGTTGCAACAGTGAATCCAGCAAGACAAAAGGGAGGCCAAATCTACGCCAATTAGCCACATCCAGGCTGCGGATTCGCGGCTTGTTGGTGGAGATAAGGGGAGCGTTTGCTCCCCTTATCTTCTCACTCCCTGCCCTCTGGGTTTTTGCCTATAAAAGCTTGGGTTTTGTACTAAAAAGGAGCGAAGACTAGGATTAGAATTTTTATTTTATACTTTAAGGTTTAGGCTCTTTGTTAGATAGTACAAAAGTTGTATTTTATTTTGTAATTTGTAGTTCAGTACAAATACCTGTGAGAGAGAGAAATTGAGTGCTTGTAACTTGAAGATTGAAGTGACATCAATACAAGAATCGAGCTACATTTTCTTCCACTCATTTTGCAGTATGTCTTGCGTTATTTACTTACATTTTTCTTTATCTTCCATGAGTAGCTAAATCAGTTTTCTGGGTTCACTATTGTACTCTCTCCAATTCTTCTTCTCTTCTGATTTTAATGAAAAAGATCCAATGAATCATTTGCATGCCTAACTTAAAGCCTTTCTTCTTGAAAGTGTTCTTGAAGGCACATGAGGATGGGTTTGGATTTTTAAACTCCTACTTCTTTTAAGAACGTCTCTTGAACTTGTTTTTTATCTCATACTTGAATTTCTTGATGATTTAACATTCGATTCAAAACGGTTTCTCAAAGAAAAGAGTGAACTTTTTCAACCATCTTATATGCTTTACTTCAAACTTTCTAAAGTCAACTTTAAGTTTTGCCTATAATCAAGTTGAGGCACTAAAGATTTCAATAGAAGAATAAACGGTTGAGTAGTGAGATAGTGAGCTCAGATTTTCTTCTTTATTAAAAACAACCAATCACTTTTCAAAGCCTTTTAATCACCTTTTTTCAAAGCCTTCTCCAAAGTTGCAATTTCTCTTTTAATCATCTCCCTTCTTTCCATTCTCTTTTCAATTGAAAAACGAGCACAATTCTTTGTTACTAAACAAAACACCGAAAAGATTTCATCGCATTCCTCCTCGTGGACATGACCTGTTAGCCCGAAGCTACAGGGTAATTTTTCTTAACTCTTTAATTTTTACAATCAATTTTTGCTGTCGTTGCCGGGGAGGGAACAGTGTATTTATTTTTTAACAAGTTTGGTGTGTTGTTTCAGAGACTTGAAGATTCAGATCTAGCATTCAAGCTTTATAAGAGAAGACTTGCAAATTCTGTGCCCCTACTCTCGAAAGTAGGAAACAGAATTTCAAGAAATTGCGTTGTAAAAGTTTAAAATTTCATTAGACTACTAAAATTTTTTTTGAGGACATATTGCTCGCAAAAATTAAGTTTTTATTCGTTATATTCTTGCTATATCTGCTATCCACCATCCCTGTTTTAATTCAACAGTAATTTGAGTGATTGTTAATTGTTTAAAAAACGTTTAGACTTGCATTCTAGGCATTTGTCTAATTACATTTATTTTATAATTACTGTTGAAGAGAGATGGAGATAAGGTCCGTATGCATAGCATATAGTTTAGGAAACATTCTTGGGTGATATTTGCTTTTGAATGCTACTTTTCTATATCTTGCCCACTTTGCACAATTAACTTTAAGGACAAAAGCCAATTCAAGATAAGGTGGGGAAGTCATTACCCTTCCTTAGCCACAAACCATCTCCAAGCACGCACAACCTAAGCCTAAGTAAAATCTGATAGATGTTGGCCTTAGGGACATCTCAAACTCACTAGGAGATTATCCTAAAGGGGAAGGTGTTGGAATTTGACTCCTACCAAATCAGTGTCTAGGAAGGGATTGAGGGCCGAAAGCTCGAAGGTTGGTGGTTACTTAATTAAGGAACGTCTTTGACGGATAACCTCCCACCAATCTTGCCCTAACCTGGCTGATTAGCTTGTGGTCAAAATCTACATTATACTTCCTGTGGACAATCAACCAGTTAGGAGTTGTTTAGGTCGAGGTTACCTTAGATTAGGCTTGGTTGATTACTCTTGTTGACTGTTGGTAAACTTGTTTGTGATTGTGATTGTGTTTGTGTATGCAAGTGTGGTCAAGAGACCCTAATTCATCTAGGTTGACTAGAAACACATCACCACCCAAGTTTGAACCAAGACCAGATCCGGTAATGGCTCAATCAACATCAGTGCAGGATAGGTTCTATCCCATTAGAACCTCACTTCCATCTTGCATTCTACTTCCATCTGTTGGTGAATACAATTTTGAGCTCAAGCCTCAATTCATTAACACACTCCCCAAGTTTCATGGCTTAGAGTCCGAAGATACTTACTTCTTCATAAGAGAATTTGAGGAAGTATGTCTAATGATGAAAATCTCACACCTTGTAGACGATGCTATTAGGTTGAGATTTGTCCCTTTCACTCTTAAGGACTTAGCAAAGAAATGGCTTTACAGCTTAGCGGCCGGCTCCATCACATCTTGGGATGGTTTCATCAAGGTCTTCTTGAAGAAATTCTATCCAATTCATAAGACCGCTCTCATAAGGAAGACCATCATGCAATTCAAGTAAGAACCGAGTGAACCATTCTGAAGGTACTTTGAACGCTTTAAAGACCTCCTTGTCCAATATCCTCATCATGGAATAGAGAAATGGCGACAAAGTCAAATTCTTTATGACGGTCTAGATTATTCTACCAAAACCCGCTTAGAAAGTATGTGCCAAGGGGGATTCTTGCAGAAGGATGAAAATGAAGGATGGGATTTGTATGAAAACCTAGCTGAAAAAACCATCCAATGGGAACCTACTAGTAAAACCTCTAGGAATCCAAACTCCATCTCTTCAAAAGGAGGTCTCCATTCTATCGAATCATCCATAGCTAATGAGGCTAAGTTAGCGAACCTAGCAAGAAGACTGAAAACTTTAGAAACTAAGGAACCAAGTCCAGTCAATCAAGTCAGCCTAAACCAATTTCGAACTCCGGGCTGTACTTACTGCCTAGCCATGAATCATGTGTTCGAGGAGTGCCCTGTGTTTCAGGCTCAGCAACAATACCATTAACCGATGAATGCGGCCTTTTCAAGGCCGAACAATAATTCTTACGCACCAACGTACAACCCTGGCTGGAGAAATCACCCTAATTTCTTATGGAGCCAAAATAATCATGACCACTCACGGTCAAATCATGCTAGCCACTTCCATCATGCCAATAATTCTTCCAATCATCAACCCAACTTTTTCAATTTCCATAATAATTCTCCCAATCATCCACCTAACTTTCCAAACTATCAACAAAACTTTCCCAACCAAGTTTCACAATCCTCCTTCCAGAATCCTCAACTAGAAAGGAGAATGACTCACATTGAGAAAAACATGAAAAGATACATGAAAAACTAAGATTCTCTCATGCAAACTATACAGAGGTTAGAGGTTCAAATAAGCCAACTAGCCACTCCACAAAATGAGAGACAGAAGGGTACCCTGCCTTGTCAGCCAATGACCAATCCTAAGAATTCTCAACAAGCTCATTTGGCTGAGGATCAATCATTAAATCAATTTAATGTTGTTCATACATTGAGGTTAGGAAAGAGAGTTGATAATCAAGTGTCAACGACAACCAATCCCATTCAGCACAACCACAATCAATCATCCACCTCATCTAATCCAAATCCTTCCAAATTTGACGAATCTGAAAAAGATAAGTCAACCAGTCAGTGCACCAGCCTATAGTACCATTTCCTAATAGGCTGAAAAACAACAAGCAAAATTCACACATGGACAAGATAATTGAGATATTTAATCAAGTGAAGATAAATGTGTCACTTCTTGTTGCCATCCAACAAGTCCCTTCCTATGCTAAGTTTCTTAAGGACATGTGCACCAAGAAGAGAAAGACTAATGTACCAAAAAAAATCTTTTTAGCCATTAACATTAGTGAGCTACTATCGGGTTCGATCCCTGTCAAGTACAAGGATCCAGGTAGTCCCACCATTGCCTGCACAATAGGATAAACCGAGATTAGTCGTGCACTTCTTGACTAGGGGCAAGTATCAACTTGCTTCCCTTCTCAGTTTATCAACTACTCGGGTTGGGCGATTATAGTCCAACTCGAGTCACTATCCGACTGGCTGACTGTTCAGTAAAAGTTTCAAAAGGGGAGATTAATGATGTCCTGATCTGGGTATGGGAGTTTATTTACCCTGTCGATTTCATAGTTCTGGAGACACAACCTGTGTCCAACTCCAATCATAGGGCTCAAACTCCTGTTATCCTAGGGCGACCATTCCTTACTACTGTCAATGCCATCATCATTGTAGGAATGGGTCCATGAGGTTAACCTTTGGGGACATGACTAGAGAAGTCAATGTCTTCAATCTAGGAAAACAACCCCGCGATCTTGAGGACTAAACATTTGAAGTCAACCTAATTGAGAACTTAACAAGTGAACATAGGGAAGAATTGGAACTAGAAATTGAGTGTGACTTCGGGTTAGAGTCTAACGACTTTAATCTTGATCAGGTTGTAGATTCTGATGTGAATTGGTCCTCGAACCCTATTCACCAATAATGGAGCCAACAAATTTGACTAGTCCTTCCAACCAGCCTTCCTCTTCCTTAGAATTGAAAGCCTTACCTGCGCATCTCAAGTACGTCTATCTAGGCGAACAAGACTCCTTTTCTGTCATCATTGCCTCCCATTTAAATGACGGGGAAGAAGAAGATCTTAAAGCAATTCTAAGAAAACATAGGGAAGCCATTGGTTGGACTATGACTGATATAAAGGGATTAAGTCCGATCATCGTTCAACATCGCATTCATCTCAATGAAGATGCCACACCTAAAAGAGACCCGCAGCGTAGGTTAAACCCTATAATGCAAGAGGCTGTTCATGCTGAAATTGTAAAACTCTTAGACAATGGGATAATTTATCCCATTTCTGAAAGCCAATGGGTCAGTCCTGTCCACACGGTTCCAAGAAATCCGGTTTCACCGTAGTGAAAAAAGAGAACAAAGAGTTGGTCCAAACTCGACTTCCCACGAAGATCCGAGTTTGCATTGACTATAGGAAGCTTAATGCCGCAACTCGTAAGGACCATTTTTCACTTCCCTTCATTGATCAAATGTTTGAACGTTTGGCGGGTCACGAGTATTATTATTTCTTGGACGGTTACTTGGGGTATAATCAGATCCCTATTGCTCTTGAGGACCAAGAAAAGACTACGTTCACATGTCCATTTGGGACATTTGCTTATCGTCGAATGCCTTTCGGCTTATGCAATGCCCCAGCAACGTTTCAACGTTGCATGTTGAGTCTTTTCTCTGATATGGTTGAACGATTCTTAGAGTTCTTTATGGATGATTTCTCCATCTGCGGAGATTCATTCACTCGATGTCTCCACCATTTAGAACTTGTCCTCCAACGTTGTGCTGAGAAAATCTGACATTGAATTAGGAGAAATGTCACTTCATGGTAAAACATGGAATTGTCTTGGGTCATGAAATCTCCAAGAAAGGAATTGAAGTGGACAGAGCTAAAATTGAGGTTATTGTTAAGCTTCCCATGCCCAAATGCGTTAAGGACATTAGATCCTTCTTAGGACACGCTGGTTTCTACCGAAGATTTATCAAGAATTTTAGCAAAATTGCTAGGCCCTTGACTAATCTGTTAGCTAAGGATGTGTCCTTCACTTTCGATACTGAATGTATGAATTCTTGGGAGAAGCTTAAGAGAGAGCTTATTTCTGCACCAATCATATCTACTTCGAATTGGTCTAAGCCGTTCGAAATCATGTGCGATGCTTCCGATTTTGCCATAGGCACTGTCCTAGGATAACACATTGATAACAAGCAGCATGTGATTTACTACTCTAGTAGGACTCTCAATGATGTTCAATTGAACTACACTACGACTGAGAAGGAATTCTTGGTAGTAGTGTTTACCTTAGAGAAATTTCGTCCCTACCTACTAGGGTCTAAAATCACCATTTTCACCGATCATTCTGCGCTTAGGTACCTCATGATGAAGGATGCCAAGGCCTGACTCATTCGTTGGATCCTCCTTTAAGAATTCGATCTCGAGATTCGAGACAAGAAAGGCGTAGAAAATGTCGTTGCTGACCATCTCTCATGAATCCCTAATTCTCCGTGCAACGAATTACCCATAAATGAGGATTTTTCTGATGAAAATCTCTTAGCTATCTCTAGGGAACCTTGGTTTGCTGATATAGTGAATTACTTAGTCACAAACCAAACTCCGTCTCATTGGTCCAAAAACGATATATACCGGTTCTTATCCCAAGTCCGGTATTTCTTTTGGGAGGAATAGTATCTTTTTAAGTATTGTTCTGACCAAATTATTAGGAGATGCATTCCCGATGAGGAGGTTAAGAGTGTTCTATCCTTTTGTCACGAACTTGCAAGCAGTGGACACTTTGGTCCCCGCAAGACTGCTGAAAAGTTTTACAAAGCGGGTTCTATCGGCCCACTTTGTTCAAGGATGCTGATGAATTTTACAAGATGTGCCATAGATGCCAATGGTAGGAAGGATCTCAAACGAAATATGATGCCCCTCAACCCAATTCTAGAAATATAACTTTTTGAAGTTTGGGCATCGACTTTATGGGTCCATTTCCTAATTCATTTGGAAACCAATACATATTGGTTGCTGTGGATTATGTGTCCAAGTAGGTAGAAGTCATTCCTTGTAAAACTAATGATAACAAAGTTGTCATAAAGTTTTTGAAAGAGAACATTTTTTCATGCTTCAGAACCTCTCGTGCTATCATCAGTGAAAATGACACTCACTTTTGCTATAGATCCTTTGAAGCTCTTATTCGAAAGTATGTCATAACTCACAAGTTGTCCACACCTTATCATCCTGAAACCAGTGGGCAGGTTGAGGTTTTCAATAGACAAGGCAAGCTTATCTTGGAGAAAACTGTGAACCAAAACTGGAAAGATTGGTCCATCAAACTTGTAGATTCCCTATAGGCCTACAGGACCGCTTTCAAGACGATTCTAGGAATGTTTCCTTATAGGTTAGTCTATGGTAAAGCTTGTCACCTGCCCTTTGAGTTAGAGCACCGTACCTTATGGGCATCAAGCAGTTGAATTTTAACTTGACTGAGGCCGATGACCTTCGGAAGTTACAAATTTTCGAATTAGAGGAGTTAAGAAATGAGGCCTATGAAAATGCTAGGATCACTAAAGATAGAGTTAAGATTTTTCATGATAAACACATCACAAGAAAAACCTTTGTCCTAGGACAAAAAGTCTTACTCTATAATTGTAGGCTTCATCTTTTTCTAGGAAAATTGAAATCAAGATGGACTGGCCATTCGTTGTAAAAAACGTGTTTCCACACGGTGCAGTTGAGATCAGTGACACCAAGAATGAAAATGACTTTAAGGTAAATGGTCAACACCTTAAACCTTTCTTGGAATCGGTGCCAGTAAATAAAACGGCTATGGATCTTTTTGACCCCGTGTATCGGTAACTTTCCCTTTTTCCATTTTATTTCATGTATCTATACATTTCTTTCATACATTGGGAACAATGCATGAGATAAGTGTGGGGGAGGGTTACATGACCAATATAACACCAAACAAAAAAACAAAAACAAAAAAAAGGAAAAAATATAACCAAAAAAAACTTTTTGAAAGGTTAGAACAATATTTTGATATTTTTTGTAAGAAATTAAGTCAATTTTAAGGAATAGGAAATCATAATTAGGATTTCTTATACTTAGTCAAAGTCAGATGACTTGTTTGATTTTTAGGGTTAGGAAGAAATTTGTGAAAGTAATTTAGTCTTGATATTTACCTTGATGAAATATGCACACTAATACACTTACACACTTAGGGCTTAAAAACAAAGACTCTTATGCCTTATAAAAAAAATATATGTATGAAAAAAATAATAACAAAGCTAATTATTGATTAGCTAGGTGCTTTGGCCTAAGCAAGCCTTGGTATTCATGCAAAAGATAATTAGATAAGTTTGAATATATATATATATATATATATATATATATATATATATATATATATATATATATATATATATATATATATATATATATATATATATATATATATATATATATATATATATCCTCGGATTAAGCTGGGTATTTATGCCTCATGAAGCATAAGTATTCACGCCTAAAAGGGGTCCATTTTATAAATAAAAATCTTTGTTTTGTGGCCTTGTCTGCTCGAGTGTTTAAGTCCTTAGGGGTGTTTTCTCACCTGGGTGCCCTAAAACTGCCCGGTTTGGGTGTCACCGACTAAAGGCTCGTTACATGGGCAGATTAGAAAGCCTAATGAAATTGAGGAATAAATTCCATCAAAAATAAATATAAATAAGGCATAGGAGTTAATGTTAAAGAACTCTTAGTCAAACTTCACAATCACGATGGTACATACGACTCAGGGTAAATTAAGAGACTAGATGAGAAGTACAATTTGACTTCTTACTTTGATTGATGACATGTTTTTGAATAGAGACTGAGTTTCGAAATGAAAATTTTGATATTCTTATAACTTATAGATTACTTAAAACCTTACAAATATACTTCAAATATTTTCTCCTTTCAAAATGCTTTTCGAAAATACTAACATTTTTTAAGGATTTTGTGGGTGCAATCCAATGAAAACCCTCACGAGACAAAACTCGTCCTCTAGGGGTAACATAGAAATTTAACGGCTTGTTGCACATACTCAGTGCAATCGAGTGACCTGCGAAAGTGGTCTAATAATTGATTAGAATTAGTCTGATGTTTTGCTCGAGGGCGAGCAAAGATAAGTGTAGGGGTGTGATCAGTCACATATATTGCATATACATTGTCACCTTACCATACTTTTTAGCTAATAAATCCTATTAAAATCTTCTTCTTCTTTGTTAAATGTAGGCCCAATTGCTAAAAGAAAGGAAGGAGAAACAAGCCCAAAAGCCCATCAAATTCTGATTTAATTCAGAATAAATTCGAAATCAAGGAATCATGGCAAATCTTGGCATATCAGAGAGGTTAAAAATCGGTTGAAATGATCTCCCTGAATCAAGCAGTTGAAGCCAACAAATCAAAGATCATTTCGTCAAATCTGGGAGTTGCAACAGTGAATCTAGCAAGATAAAAGGGAGGCCAAATTCACGCCAATTGGCCACATCTAGGCCGTGGATCCGCGGCCCAAGCCACGGATCCGCGGCTTATTGGTGGAGATAAGGGGAGCGTTTGCTCCCCTTATCTCCTCACTCCCTGCCCTCTGGGTTTTTGCCTATAAAAGCTTAGGTTTTGTACTAAAAAAGGAGCGAAGACTAGAATTAGAATTTTGTTTTACACTTTAAGGTTTAGGCTCTTTGTTAGATAGTACAAAAGTTGTATTTTTATTTTGTAATTTGTAGTTCAGTACAAATACCTGTGAGAGAGAGGAATTGAGTGCTTGTAACTTGAAGATTAAAGTAACATCAATACAAGAATCGAGCTACATTTTCTTCCACTCATTTTACGGTATGTCTTGCGTTATTTACTTGCATTTTTCTTTGTCTTTCATGAGTAGCTAAATCAATTTTCTGGGCTCACTATTGTACCTCTCTCCAATTCTTCTTCTCTTCTGATTTTAATGAAAAGACCCAATGATCATTTGCATGCCTAACTTAAAGCCTTTCTTTTTGAAAGTTTTCTTGAAGGCACATGAGGATGGGTTTAGATTTTTAAACTCCTACTTCTTTTAAGAATGTCTCTTGAACTTGTTTTTATCTCATACTTGAATTTCTTGATGATTTAACATTCGATTCAAAATGGTTTCTTAAAGAAAAGAGTGAACTTTTTCAACCATCTTATATGCTTTATTTCAAACTTTCTAAAGTCAACTTTAAGTTTTGCCTATGATCAAGTTGAGGCACTAAGAATTTCAATAGAAGAATAAACGGTTGAGTAGTGAGATAGTGAGCCCAGATTTTCTTCTTTATTAAAAACAACCAATCACTTTTCAAAGCTTTTTAAATCACCTTTTTCCAAAGCCTTCTCCAAAGTTGCAATTTCTCTTTTAATCATCTCCCTTCTTTCCTTCTCTTTCAATTAAAAAGCGAGCACAATTCTTTGTTACTAAACAAACACCAAAAAGCTTTCATCGCATTCCTCCTCGTGGACACGACCCGTTAGCCCGAAGCTACACGGTAATTTTTCTTAACTCTTTAATTTTTACAATCACACATCTTCAAATTTATTTAATATTAAATTCTGCTAATAATACCTCTCTTGCATGTTTCTAGGTTCATGGTGTGCAATGAAGAAGAAGACTCTAAATCGACATTTAATGGGTGATTAAAGGCCTATAATATAGTCATTGACTTTGGAGAGCTGATTCGTCAAAACCAGGAGCCCAAAACCAGAAAACGGGACATCAACTGATAGAGGACAGACGTGACAGTGCGTGGCAACAGGCGCCGCGCGCGCAGCCCTAGAAGTGCCATGAAAATGCGGCCTGTGTCACGTTTCCACGGTAGTATGGTAGCGGTCGCGCCCGTGTTTTGGCTAGGAGTTGTCCTCCTGGCCCCGTTTCCCTGGTGCCTATAAATACCCCTGGGGTTCTGCAGAAGAAGATATACAGAGAGTTAGGGTAGTTTCTTTCCAGTTGTAGTTTAGGGTAGTTTATTTTAGGTTAGTTCTTCTTTTTTCTTTGTATTTACCATTTCTTATAGATCTTGTAATAGGACAGAGAGTGGTATATGGTTGGAAAGCAATTGTTCTTACAATAGAAGGTGACAATTTATGAAAGGTGAAAAAAACCTAGAGGGGGGTGAATAGGTGTTTATGCTAATCTAAGAACTAAATGCGCTAAATGCGGAAGCTTAAACAAATTTTGCAAACACACTTAGTACAATCAACAAGTGTAGCCGAATTTCTCGTGAAGGGCTCTGGACTAACTCCTCTTGATTTTCCTTGAATGGGTTGAGGTGCTATGTGAAGCTCTTGTTGATTAAGTACAAGTGAGGCACACACACAAGCAAGCCAAGCATATAGAATGAACAATATAAAAGATGCAAGGCAACACAAGCAAATAGATATGATATGGCAATATGAATTATACTCAACACAAGCAAATATGATATGATGTTATGAATGATGTTTTGCACAAATAAATGAGAGAGAGAGAGTTGAGAGACAAGTGGATCAAACGCAAAGGCCAAGATATGTTTCGAGGTTCGAGCCCCTAGCTCTACATCCCCGCTACACTACCGTGTAGGATTTCCAATCCATTATACGTCCACCGAGGACTCCCACCGAGGGAACCTTCACCGAGAAGGATTTTACAACAAGGGAGTACGAACTCCTCTCTCAAACAACCACTCACAAACCGAGGGGTAGGCCCGTAGCCAAACAACCACAACACCTCTACCGAAGAGGGTTACAAAACCACAACTCCACCTCTTACTAGAGGGAGCAAACCAATCACCCGATCACCTCTACCAAAGAGGGATACAACAAGAATAAGGGTGTACAACAAGTGGTTTCTTTCAACCACAAACCAATCTCTTTTCTTTCTCTTTTTCACAAAAACAAGATCCTAATAGAATAGGATAGAAGATAGCTCAAGTGTGGAAAACTAGGTGTTTGGAAAACAAGCAACAAAGAAAAATCCTTGGGAAAACACTTGCAATATGATAGAAATGAAGATCTAAATCAATATCCCAAAAACCTATTTTTCTTTGAATTTTCCAAACCCTTGAAAACAATAAAGATGAAAACTTTTAAGTTTTAAAACTCTTTGAAAACTTCTTTAAAACTCTGGAGAAAACTGAGAATTTTTTCTCTTAAAAATCTTAGAGAAAAACTCAAACAAATGGGGTATTTATAGCCCAATCAGAAAACTAGCCGTTAGGCTGATGTGGCAGCCTGACAGGCTGACGGTCGACCAGCCCCGGTCGACCGCCAACAGTCAGAAATGTGACCGTTGGGCAACCACGGTCGAACGGCCCCGGTCGACCCAAACAAACAGAGAGCACTGCTCTCAAACTTGGTCGACGCCCGGGTCGACCGTCCCAGAGCTGCCAAACGTGCACAGATTTGTGCACGTCGGTCGACCGACCGGTCAACCGACTTCAGCCAAGTCGACTAGGTCAGTTGACTTAGTCGACTGATTGAAGCCTGGAACAAAAAACTGGATCATAAAACCAGTTTAAAAGTATTTTAAAAAATCTTTTAAGTCTTCTAAAAATCCACAAAATTTGTTTTATTATTTTATATTAAACACAAACAAGTGATAAAAATTTCGAAGACATATATCAATCATATCAATTCATTTTTGAGTCTTGCAAATTTTATCAAAATAACACTTGTATTTTTATCAAACTTGATTTTTTCAAGACATGAAAAGATAGTCAAAATAAGTTTGTTTAAGTCATTTAAGCATGTATGTATAACTAGAATACATCTACTATACATATAAACCATGTAAACTTGGTTTGATCAACTATTCATGAAAACAAAATCCAAACATAAATCTTATGTGTGTTGTGCACTTGAGCATATCAACTATACTAAGCTTTACAAATGGATTTAAAACACACTATCTAAACTATGGATACCTAAGTCTTCTTGATGATCTTCATCTTCAAGTTGACTTGCTCCAAAACTCCATCCAAGGGCTAGGCAATGGTTGATCCTGAAGCTTTGGCCCTGGAATCACTATGAAAAGCTTCTAAACTCCTTGTTAAAGCTAATCATCAATTAATATCTTGGTTAATGATCTGAAACTTAAACAACACAAGATTATTAGTAAACATAACTACATGAGTTAATCATCATCAAAACTAGGGTGGAAGGCTTTGGGCCAACAATCTCCCCCTTTTTGATGATGATAAAAACTCATGGAGTTATATATGCATGGATCAAAGTTAAGCTTCAAGGAAGCTCCCCCTTAACTCATGCATAAACAAATAATCAAAAGATATGCAATGAATGTAACATAAGCATGTATGCATCAACATGCATAAAACACATAAGCATGTTCTAGAAGCTCTAGATACCATTAAATTAATAAAACATTAACAAAAAACATTAGATGCTCTAGATACCAATAAAACACCAATAAAACTTAATATATGCAAAAACATAAGTATGCACCAAATTATTCTCCCTCTTTGTTAATCATCAACAAAGGGGTAAACAATCAAAGCAATAAATGAGGGGTAAAAATCTTTCTCCCCCTTTTTGTCAATCAAAACAATAAAACAATGTTCTCCCCCTTTTTGTCTAAAAACAAAAAACAAGGTCAATAAGGGGTGACAATCAATTAGGATATCAATTGAAAATATGTCAATGAAGCATCTTGATACCAATTGAAAGTAAACAAAGATCAATAAATGTTATATGCTATATACATTCATGAAGAGGAAGACGCTAAGTTAGCTTCCCTACACATATGCATTACATGAAGGAGGGATGTTAAGCCCTAATTCACATAACACACATTATGTAATGCATAAGAGGAGATGTGAAGCTCCCCCTACACACGTGTACCACATAAAGAAGAGATGTTAAGCTCTTCAATACACAATACACTCAACATGAATCTATATAGAAGAGATGTTAAGCTCTCCTTGCATATCGTCAATACAAATCAAAACTTTTGTATTTTTAGATACCAATTTAAAACACAAAAAAATCTTGATATCAAAAGATAGTATTTTTCATTTAAGAATATGATATCAATTTAAACTATTTATTTATATATTTTTATCATAAAGCAAGGGAGTGAAAGGCAAATACCAATTGAAAATGAAAAACGAATTTTCTCCCCCTTTATGAAATACCAACAAACACATGCATAGGCTTGAAATAAGATACCAATTGAAAACTAAATCAATTAAAAAACTTGAAGTTCAAGCTCTAGCATAAAAACATGTGTATGAAAAATAGAATGAGTACCAATCACTAATAGATGATACCAATTGAAAATATACATACACAATAAACATATGAGTATACAAAAAAATCAAAATGATACCAATTGAAAGAGTTCAATGATACCAATTGACATAACAATAAGTTCAAGTGTATACATCATATTACAAAACCTCCCAATCAAGGTTCAAGTTTTAAATGATTTCATTTTAAAGCATAACATGACCATGATCTCCCATCCATCCGTCCATTGATGGTAGGGGTTTTCAAAAATTAGATTTGAAAATAAGCTTTGTTTGAAAAACTCTACCAAAATGAAGAATACCGTAACTAGCTAAATGGAAAATCTATAAACTAGTACGAAATCCTTCAAGTAAGGAATAAACTAAAATAATTTTCATAAAACATGAAATCCACAAGATAATCAATACTCTAATTCAATTAGGCAAATATGACTCATGAAAACAAAACATGAGCAAGCAATAAATGTGAGGTACAAATAAAGTGTGAATATCATAATCATGAAAATTTTCATTAAGCTCAATATTCCTTGAAACATGAAAATCAATAAAACTTATCTAATCTTCAAGGTATATGTATGTTTTTATATAAACTAAGGTATACATACATATCCAAACACAACGAGTCCACAAAGATATATGCATGAAGGCACGTGGTCAAAGAATGTATAAGTATAACAATAATTTGGATTAAAATAGACATATACATGAAGTTAAATAAAAAACACATGGAAACATGAAAAACTAAATTTTCATTAAAACAAGTTTCATTTCAAGGTATATGTATGAATTGTCAACACAATAAGTATACATACATATCCCTAAACACAATTGAGTCCATATATAGATTTGCATGAAAGGCAAATGACTCAAGGGGTATACATGTATATCTTAAAGTTTGGCAAAATAAACATATACAAGAAGTGAAACATACAATCATAAAACAAATTCAAAAATAGGAATACAAGTTAAAATGTATGAATCATCAAAATTAGACTATACTAGCACATCCAATGGGTTCAAATAAGCAATCAAGCACAACATATATAGATTTATTTGTGGCCCACTATATGCACAAGTATACACCAAGTTTTAATGAAAACTAACATTCAAACATATATTCAAAACATGAAGCATAAAAACGCGATAAAATCATCATGATAAAACTAAAACATGATTACTATGTAAATTCACATGTATTAGATTCATGATGTACATTATAGGTTAAAAAAAGTGAGAACACTAAGTATATGTTCATATAAGCATGTGTTCTCAAATACTATACATGTATGTCAAGGATCTAATAAACATGGTATTTACATACTAATGAAACATGCTATAAAACATCAAAACATACTAATAATGATAAACATGAAAAGCATGTAAACAATAAATAAGGAGTTAGAGATTCGATACCAAAACCAATGAGGGCACCGCTCTAGTTCTCCAAACGAAGGTGGTCTTCCCACCAAATTTCCTTGAAAGTGATGCATCCATATGATTTCCATGAAGCTCGGAACGCATCCACTCCAAGGTACGGCTACTCTCACGTCATGTGAGAGCCCACACCTACATTAAATAAGGGAAGGGTGGTCTTTGGTACCCATACTCTTTTGGGTCCATGGGGGTTAGTACCTCTCTAACCCAAACAAACTTCTTTGCTAAATTTACATTATGTAATCTATCAAAGCAAAATTTAGCAAGGTGGCCCTTACGTCCACAATGTGTACAAGTGTACACATGAGCATACATAGTGTGATAGTGTCCGTGAGGAGCATCTGTATGCTGCGTGGAGGGTGTGCATGAATAGATGGAACTTGTTTCTTTCGAAACAAAGATTCCAAGCGTGTATGTCCAACAACACATTGGCTCAAAGTGGAGCCCAAACAATCAACACTCTTCTTAATCAAAGATATATCATTGTTAATTAAAGAAGAAGTGTGGCATGCAATAGGTGATGTGTGTGATACTACCCTATCATGGCAAACATGTGAAGCAATATCATTTTTCAAAGATTTATTTTTATTTAAACAAATTTCTAATTCTTTTGAAACAAATTCAATTTCTCTTTCCAAAGAATCATTATCTCTTAAAACACATTCAATTTTTGAAGACAAAATATTATTTTTTCAAAATTGATTCACAATCATTTTTATTTTTCAACAAATTATTTTCTTTTAGTGCAAGATCTAGTTGAGATTTTAATGAATCCCTTTCATTAGCAATCTCCTCTTCTCTTGCAAAACAATATCAAGTCTAGAATGCAAATTTTTATTTTCTTTTTCAATTTCTAAACTTTTCTTTTTCAAAATCTTATATTTTTCTATCAATTTTTCACAAAATATAGATAGTTCTTCATTTAAAACATGGGGATCAACAAAATCACTTGAAGAACTAGCATTATCATCATCATCTAAGTGGGTTTTCGAGTGTACCTCAAGGGAGTCATTCCCTTGATCATATGGCATTGTTGTGGCTCGGATTCTCCACTAGATTCCTCTTCTTGGATTTGCACTGAAGCTTGGAGGTGTTGGTGGTTGTCAACAAATTCCACACTGCAAAGGCGGAATCAATGTTAGAAACACATAAAAGATAATCTTTAGATAATGTGCTTCTAATAGCCTCAAGGGCTAATGCATTGGCCCCTATATGCTTGCGATCTTCAAGATAGCATTTCTTGGTGGCCGCAAGAAAGACATGCAACCTAGGGTCTTTAGGTATGTGGACATCCTATACTTCCAAACAACAATGTGGAAGGGTCAAAACTAGGTGGGGTCATGAAGTCCATGGTAAAAACTATATGTGTGCAAACACGCAAATGCAAACAAGATTAGCAAACAAATGGATCTCACTCCTAGGATGTTAAGCCTAAGTATCAGGAGCACTAGCTCTGATACCATTGAAAAACACCTAGAGGGGGGTGAATAGGTGTTTATGCTAATCTAAGAACTAAATGCGCTAAATGCGGAAGCTTAAACAAATTTTGCAAACACACTTAGTACAATCAACAAGTGTAGCCGAATTTCCCGTGAAGGGCTCTGGACTAACTCCTCTTGATTCCCCTTGAATGGGTTGAGGTGCTATGTGAAGCTCTTGTTGATTAAGTACAAGTGAGGCACACACACAAGCAAGCCAAGCATATAAGGATGAACAATATAAAAGATGTAAGGCAACACAAGCAAATATATATGATATGGCAATATGAATTATATTCAACACAAGCAATATAATATGATGTTATGAATGATGCTTTGCACAAATAAATGAGAGAGAGAGTTAAGAGACAAATGGATCAAACGCAAAGGCCAAGATATGTTTCGAGGTTCGAGCCCCTAGCTCTACATCCCCGCCTACACCACCGTGTAGGATTTCCAATCCACTATAACGTCCACCGAGGACTCCCACCGAGGGAACCTTCACCGAGAAGGATTTTTACAACAAGGGAGTACCGAACTCCTCTCTCAAACAACCACCTCACAACCGAGGGGTAGGCCCGTAGCCAAACAACCACAACACTCTACCGAAGAGAGGTTTAAAACACCAACTCCACCTCTCACTAGAGGGAGCAAACCAATCACCCGATCACCTCTACCAAAGAGGGATACAACAAGAATAAGGGTGTACAACAAGTAGTTTCTTTCAACCACAAACCAATCTCTCTTTTTCTTTTTTCATAAAAACAAGATCCTAATAGAATAGGATAGAAGATAGCTCAAGTGTGAAAAACTAGGTGTTTGGAAAACAAGCAACAAAGAAAAATCTTTGGGAAAACACTTGCAATATGATAGAAATGAAGATCTAAAGCAATATCCCAAAAACCTATTTTTCTTTGAATTTTTCAAACCCTTGAAAACAATAAAGATGAAAACTTTTAAGCTTAAAACTCTCTTTGAAAACTTCTTTAAAACTCTGGAAAAACTGAGAATTTTTGCTCTTAAAAATCTTAGAGAAAAACTCAAACAAATGGGGTATTTATAGCCCCATCAGAAAACTAGCCGTTAGGCTGATGTGGCAGCCTGACAGGCTGACGGTCGACCGGCCCAGTCGACCGCCAACGGTCAGAAATGTGACCGTTGGGCAACCACGGTCGACCGGCCCGGTCGACCCAAACAAATAGAGAGCACTGCTCTCAAACTCGGTCGACCGCCCGGGTCGACCGTCCCAGAGCTGCCAAACGAGCACAGATTTGTGCACGTGTCGACCGACCCGGTCGACCGACTTCAGCCAATTCGACTAGGTCAGTTGACTTAGTCGACTGATTGAAGCCTGGAACAAAAAACTGGATCAGAAAACCAGTTTAAAAATATTTTAAAAAATCTTTTAAGTCTTCTAAAAATTCACAAAACTTGTTTTATCATTTTATATTAAAACACAAACAAGTGATAAAAATTTCAAGACATATATCAATCATATCAATTCATTTTTGAGTCTTGCAAATTTTATCAAAAACAACACTTGTATTTTATCAAACTTGATTTTTCAAGACATGAATAGGATAGTCAAATAAGTTGTTTAAGTCATTTAAGCATGTATGTATAACTAGAATACATCTACTATATATATAAACCATGTAAACTTGTTTTGATCAACTATTCATGAAAACAAAATCCAAACATAAATCTTGTGTGTGTTGTGCACTTGAGCATATCAACTATACTAAGCTTTACAAATGGATCTAAAACACACTATCTAAACTATGGATACCTAAGTCTTCTTGATGATCTTCATCTTCAAGTTGACTTGCTCCAAAACTCCATCCAAGGGCTAGGCAATGTGTGATCTTGAAGCTTTGGCCTGAAATCACTATGAAAAGCTTCTAAACTCCTTGTTGAAGCTAATCATCAACTAATATCTTGGTTAATGATCTGAAACTTAAACAATACAAGATTATTAGTAAACATAACTACATGAGTTAATCATCATCAAAACTAGGGTGGAAGGCCTTTGGGCCAACAAAAGGTTCTCTTCTTACCTCTCTTTATTTTCTTTTCTCTAACTCCTTTTGCATGTATAGTTAATCTTTTCTCTCATGGCAACTAACTACTGACCACTAACTAGTCAAACTTCTTACTTGATAATCCACATGAATCTAATAGTCTCTACTTGGCCTTGCTCTTGCATGAGCCATTGATGGCTCATGATGATGGATCTAACACTCTGACTTCCTAACTCTCTAACAAGCTAACATTACTTTACTCCATGCTTACTTTTAATTTTGATGGTTAAGTGTAGCTTGCACTTGTTTTGTTGAGTTGGGATGTGATGAGTTACATATGGGTCATACTTTGAAACGCTCTTGAACCAAGAACTAGTGATTGCCAAGGATACATGTGAGGCAACTATCACTAAGAGGTTAGCTGTTAGTGGAGCATTAGTAGTTAGTAACCATGGGTTTTCTTTCTTTTTCACTTTGTTTTAGAAATACTATCAAAAACTATAAAAATCATTCTTCTATGTTTCTCACTTCTTTGTATTTCACCGTACTTCTCTTTTCATTTTTGTTTTGTTTTCTTTTCATTCTTTCAAATATTAAAGAAGTTTTAACACACACGTGAATCAACCGGTAAAGCTTTTATTGCCTCCCGTCCTTGTGGATTCGACTCGTTTTATCCTCTATGCTATAACGGAAGTATCGAGGAAGCCAAAGCACACACACTTTAAATATCGATTCGAAACATACACTTTTTGTGCGCGATTTTTCCCCGATCAAATTTGGCGACGTTGCTGGGGATGGGAACGGTTGATTTCACGTTTTTGTTAACTTTTCTTCTTTGTTTTTTAGTTTGCAGGTCAAATTCTTTAGCATTGCAGGCGTCCACACTTGCTCTTATGTGGTTGGGTAAATTCTTATATATTTTTTATTGCTAATATTTGTTACCCGTGCACTATAATAAATTAAGAACTAAAATACGGTAATGGATGATTTAAAATGGTTTAGACATTTACATCTAGCATGTATCAATTTTATTCTAATATACTGTATTTTGTTCTTGTGTTGTTATGATCTTGATGAAGGTGTATATATTGCATTGCATATAGTTAGGACAAACACTTCAGTGATTTTCTC